>JAAAKO020016303.1:0-16200 GCA_010015015.2 Bolitophila cinerea
TGTTAAACTATACCCTTAAAACGATTAAAATTAAAATTATTGAGAGATAAAAAGCAATAAAAAAAATGCATAATAAATCGATTCTGCATATGCTTCTACATAATTTTAAAAATTAAATATAAAAGTTAATTCGTGTTTCTCTTTCAAATAAATTCTCAAAATCAGAAATCAGATGACAAAAAATTCAAGTACATTTATATTTAGGTTCAAATTTGATTGTTTTTTTTTTGATTATTTAAAATTGCAGCCCGCAAAAACATTTTTGAAGCTTAAAAATTTTGGTTGGACAGGCGTGGATTAAAAAGTAATTTATAATTACATAAATTTATTTAAAATTTAATAACTGATGAGGCTCAAAATTTGTATTGCTGCCTATACAGTGAAACAGAGTGGTTAACTAGGCCTGAGCATATCTTCTAAGAAAAAATAAAATAAAATAAAATTACTGAGTTTCCTTTTTGGATACACATAAAAATAAAAAAATGTGTAGAAATAATAATAATAATAAAATAAACCAATAACAAATGGCAATCCCGACCATCCCTTTAGATTTTATTTTGCTATACCTTTTATCGAGCAGATCAAAAAATCTAATTATTTTAGATTCCAGATAGAGAAGTAATTTTATTAGTAAATTACTTCTCTATCTAGAACTTAATTGCTATTTAAATCACTTCCGAGTTGTTGCTGTGTTTTACATGACACCATGCAAGTTCTCAATCCTTTGCAGCTCATCGTAGAGCTAAAATAGTGGTCACCGGTGTATATTTTTTATCGATAACAATAAAAACGACATAACAGTGCCAAATGAAATCTGTCGAATTCGTATTTCGATTCAAAGCTCCGCAGCGGCGCCGGCGCCTGAGTGTGATGAGTGGGCATAACATATAGATTCCCGGCCAGATAACTTTATTTATATATATTATACCTTATGTAAACAAAACATCATGGTGTGTCTGTACCATTCGCGCTCCAGACCAGATGATATTAAATGATATTGATTTTATACGTGACGAGTGACCCCGTTTAATGAAGTGTTTTGTGTGAGTGTGTTTTTGTGGTGCTTCTCACCCGAAACTCTTCCGATGAGTATTTTGGTTGTTATTTTTAATTGAATATTTATAAATTATACCTAACCAGTTTCATTATTGTAAATATTTTATTTTTTAGTAAACATTATTTTATATATACAGTAAATTTCAAAAAAAGATAAACCTAATAAATAATATAAATACCAAAATATACCGTCTGGAAGAAAGCTTGCATTAAAAGAAACTTTCGCATTTGTAGGGTTTATTTGTAGTATCGATAAATTAAAGCATAATTAATAAATTAATAAAAGCATAATTAATAAAATAAAAATAAACATACAATTCAACAATGAATAAATACCAAATACCATGCGCTATTTTCGCATTTGTAGGGTTTCTTTGCGATAGCAATGCACTTAGGCGTGAATAACTTGAAAACCGTACGAATTATTGGAAAACCATATTCCACATAATTGTTTGGGATACATTCTTAATAACTTTCTTATTTGGATATTAGGCAAAATCTTTATGTTTTTTAATCTACACCGCGAGAAAAAAACGATTTTTTTACTGTAAATATACATATAATTGATCAATTTTGCAATGATTTTAAATTGAAATTATAAATTAATTACTTATCAGGTAAAGAAGATCAAACTTGAAAAGGCGACCCAATATTCAACCTTTAAAAATAGTTTGATAGTTTGCCGAAAACCTTTTAACCATGACCAGAAGACAGAAGTGGATTTGTTAATTTTTGGACTATGGAAACTGTCTTTGAGTTTGTTTATTCTGTTTTGGTTTATCTGGTAAAAATAATGGTTTCTGCTTCATGTGATCATAGAAGAGACAAAATATCATAAATTAAAAAAAAAAACAACCCGAAACTTTATTTTAATCCACCCGCGAAATTTCAAAAATCCTGATGTTATTATTTGTTTAGGATGTCATATGTTCTTGAGGAAGGGTTCGTCCTCAAAACCCTTTAAAAAATGTTATCCCAATCATACAGCCGTTTTTAAAAAAATATGATGCCATTAGAACATAAGGTCCCATAAATAAACAAGCCGAATCCTAAATTCTAAACGGCCATGATAGCTAGAGCATAATAATCGAAATAATCTGGTGGTCGTTTATTTCGTTTTAAACTGAAAAAATCTAACACTACAGTTAGAAAACCAACGAATAATCAAATAATCGAAATAATCGAGAGCTTCAGCATATTCCGAAGAAAAGAATAAATCAACATAATCGGAATAGTTGATTAATCTAAATTTTACAATTTAATAACGGAATATTCGATTAATCGGAATATTCGTTTATTTGAAATAATCGATATATTGCAATATCCAATTAATTGAAATAATCGATTAATCGGAATAATAATTTAATCTTAATAATAATTATTATTTTTTCTCTGTAGAGTGTAAAAATATTAAACTAAATTGTGACTAAAAAGTTGAAAGTTTAAAATATGAAAAAAAATATTTAATATTCAAAAAGTATATCATATTCTCTAAAAAAAATATTTAATTATATAAAATAATATATTTCTTTTGAAATTTTATGTAATATGTATTTAATGTCATAGATTTTATACTTTAATAAAGGCCTGTTAATAAACGCTGCTTTTCTATCTCGAGCTAAAAAAAAATTAGTACAACAACAAAGTTGCTCGTTAAAATCAGCTGAATCACAATTTTTAGCATGCTGCTACACTACACTTTTTTATGTGGAAGCATTTTAATTTGGTTGACAAATATTTAGAGACTAATAAAGTTCAAAAATTAATTAAAGATTAATAAAAGTAAGGATAAAATAGTCACTTTCAAATACGGATATTTAAGGCCATTTTTATGAATGCTTGCGGTACAGATAAGTATAGACATCTAAACACACCTATTAAAAATGTCAATTGGCGCTATCAAATATCAGCAGAATTCTGGTTTTATATTGGTGTACGCCGGTAATTCAATAAGTCTTTACAAAATCTAGGAGATGGCGCTTGCATCATAAAAACAATTTTGATTCTAATAAGAACTATCCTTCGTATGACTACTGTCAAATTTTCAGCCATATCTATGGTGTGATTCTACTTTTACAGTCGAGCAAAACACTTCTGTTATTTTTGAAAAAAGGAAAAAAGAGTTTTGTGTGGTAATTAAAGACTTTTATAAGAAAGGAAAAACAGAAAGAAATCAAAGCCGAGTTGGGCGAAGTTCAAAGCACATCTGCTCCATCGTTTAAGACTGTTTACAATTGGGTGAATGAGTTTAAACGCGGTCGTTTATCCACAAATTATGGAGAACAATCGGGACGGCCAATTGGCGGCTACTCTAGAAAATTTTAAGTGATCGAAGATTTAAAGTGCGCGAGCTTGCTGAGGGCACATGCATTTCAGTGATTACAATTTTGCAAGAAATATAGGGTATGAAAAAAGCAAAAGCGAAATCGTGAAACTACGTCAGAGGCGTGTTTGATGATATGTAAGCGTAATCCGACTGATTTTTTCGACATTTCGTTACCGCTGAAGAAACGTGGATCCACCACTTAAGGCCAAAAACCAAGGAACAGTAGAAACAGTAGACTTTTTCAGGCAAACGTGCACCAAAGAAGGTAAAAACCATTTCATCGGCTGGTTATGGCCACTTTCTGGGATGTGCAAAACATAATCTTCATTGACTATTTTTAGAAAGGAAAGACGATAACGAGCAGTAATAATGTGCTTTGTTAGACAAATTCGAAGAGATAAAGAAGAAAATCCTGTTTCACCATGACAATGCACCAGCCCATTCGTGCATCCTTACAACTGAAAATTTATTTACTTCAATTGCATTACGAATTGCTGCCTCACTCATCCTATTCTCCAGATATGGCCCTCTGCGACAACTTTTTGTTTCCAAACCTGAAGAAATGACTCGGAGAAAAAGATTCGCATAAAATGAGGCTGTCATCGCTGAAACAAACGCCTTTTTTGAAGAGTTTGACAAATCTTATTATTTAAGCGGCTTAAAAAAGTTGGAAAATCGTTGGGCTTGGGGTATCGAGCTAAAAGGTGACTATATTGAAAAATAAATATGAAGCCATTTATAATATGTAAGTAGTTGTAATTAAGCTACGTCTAAACTCAGATTTTTCGCAAATAAAATGGAAACACAAAAAAAAATCGCACGGAGCCAAATCTGGAGAATATAGTGGATGCCAGAGCATTTCGTAGCCCAATTTGACCAATTTTGCACTGGCGGTGCGAGCCGGTGCGTTGTCATGGTGAAAGAGTATTTTTTTCGCTAAATGGGGCTGTTTTTCTGCAATTTGGAGTTAAATCGGCTTAAATATTCGCCATAGTAGAGCCCTGTGATTCTTTTGCCTTTCTCCAGGTAGTTGATTTAAATCACACCGTGTAAATCCCAGAAAACGGTGTCAATCATCTTTCCGTCCGACGTGACAGTCTTCACATTCTTCGGATCACGTTGGCCAGTTGAATTCCGCCGTTTCGACTGTTCCTTGGTTTCAAAACTACGAGTCTGATTTGGCTGAAAATTTGACAGGAGCCGTCTAAGCACTGGCGTATTTAGAGTGGGCATGAGTACATGTTCCCCTAGGAAAAATGTTAACAATTAGAAATATTACATTAACCATGTATTCCTTTTTATTTTATATTTTAATTTATTTTCTTCGTATATGGCATGTATATCAACATATCCAAGTGCCGACTGTACCCGGTCCGAATTCTGGCTCTGATCCTTACATAATTGATGTGTTGTTCCTATAGAATTTTTATTAATAAAAATATGAAACTAAATTTAAATTTAAGCTGTATAAGAGCGCTATCCGCTAAGCTATCGGAATTCCGATGTCTGTCGGCCAAACGTCAAAGTTCAATTTGGGATCCTGTAAGACAATAGTTCCGATGTCGGTCGGAAGAGAACTGTCAAAGTTCCAATCGCGGTCGGTATAACTTCGAAATTATTAATACAGGCATAAAGACAACCGAAAATGTACAGCGATTCGATGGCGTTGTTCCGAATTGGACCGAATACGACCAGAAAAACAATGCATTCGTGGGAATTTATTCCTTTGAATTGACTTTTATAAAGTTTAGATTTATATTTATGAGTGTGTATGTGTTTTCGAATTTAATATATTATTTTATATTTATATACATATAAAAAAATCTAACAAAATGATAAATTATATTTTATAGATATTTTTGTGTGTGTTCTCTACACCGTCTCCAGTTGATCATAGCAACAGGCGCACTTGTGACCGTCCGTTGGCAACGGTGGCGAAAACTTCGGATTCAGGTTCTGGTCTTTGATTTCTGACAATAAGTGTATGATCTTCGAAGCGGTTTCCAATGTGATTGTGGTGTAGTGTTCAGCATGGTACTCTGGCGTGGGGTCTAAATACCATTCTCAGATACTACGGGATGCTCACCAAAATCAGACGGTTCCCGTGCCTGGCCCTGAAGCTGACCCAACAAATGGTCGAGGCAATGTTTTTCTTCGGTTATGTACGCTATTTCTGTCATAGTTTTTGTAAAATGCTCTTATAGCATATCCATGGCCACGTTAAAACTGATACTTATCGTAGCCGACATAGATTATGTGTTACTGTCTTGCAGCAACTCGAAGTTTCATCTGGAGCTAATACTGCATATGTAGTTGATTTAATGTTGTGGCCATTCTACTGCTGATCCTCTGCCGTCGCATCCAGCACCTCAACCGTTGCCCTCTTCTCAGAGTCGCTCAATCAATTTCGCAACATATTGATCGTATCGTTGGCGTTCCTTCCTCGTTGAGTTTTTCATTGTCATGACTGGGCCAAATAATTTCCTTGTCCATAAAATGGAACTTCTAGTGCATTTTTACCAGTTCCGTGTCCATTGCGTCGCAGCGGCTCCTGGATCTCACGGCCAAGGTGCTGTGCACTCTTCCGATCGGTTAGTTAAAGTTTGTCATTACTCTTATTAGTCCAGAGTAATGTCAAACTTTAATTGATGAAATTTAGAAGCTAAATAAAAAATCAAAAGAATTGTACATACCAATTGCACAAAAGCTAGATTTCGTTCAGATGCGATTTTAGCTGTTGGTTTTGTGCCACTGCTATGAAGGCGGCTAACGTCTCGGACTCGATCATGGCCAGAACGTTTGTCGAGTCTAATGTTTTTATTTGCAATCGTTCCAGGGACGACTCTATGACTTCATGTTTAATTTGTGGTTCTGTGCGAAGATTCGAGTACAGATTATTTTGGTCTCAATTGCGTTCCCTAAAACAAAAACAATCAATATATAAAATTAACTTGATCATTGTCCAAACTAAAGTGGTTTCTTTATGAATGATCATCCAAGAAAACCTAAATTATCTTCTCTTGATTGATACCTACCACTCAAAGTAAGTAACGCAGTGACTTTTCCAGTTCACTGATCTGTTGTTCCAGCGCACCGCATTGATCTTCTGCCACAGAAAACACTGGCACAGTGTCACTCGCCGAAGAGGCCCGTTGCGCTTCCATAAATGACATCTGCTTGGCCAGTTGCTGTTGTATCTATCGTTCCACGTTACCGATGTGATTCACCAGATTCTCTTCGCGTTTAGATAGCCGTTCATTGCCGTTCTGTTCGGCCAGACTACTGTTTTCCTTGCTCAAGTGCTGCACATAGTTCTGGTACTTCTGGGCACTTTGATCCCGTTCGAAAATCATCTGTTCCATCTGCGACCGCAGTGTAGTTGTTCTTGCAGGTGGTTTGACGGCTTTGGATTATTATTTGGTGTATTTCCTGGCGCAGGCTTTCGATGAGTGAGTTCTGAGACAAAATGTGCGTTCGAAACTATTTTTTTTGTGAAATCGCTGTGGAGTATTCTTGGTGGAATGTCTGAAGCTCTTGCAAATGGTGTGCAATGGTCTGGACGTGTTGAAGGTGCACTTATTCTATTTGCTGTGATTGTGTGTGCTGTTGTCTCAGTGGCATTCTAAATGTTATCCTCCTGATCGATCACCTGCAAGTCTGAATTAATTTGTGCCAGAGATATAATTCTTCCGCTACAGATTCACCAGGAAGCTGCTGCTACTGTTGTTTCTGTATATAATCTTGACTGTAAATTTTCAGCTTTGACTTGAACTCCTTGCACTAAAAAAAAATAAACCGCACAATAAAGATTAAAAAAATCTGTTATCCAAACAATATAAAAACATAAATAATTACATACTTTCATGTTTTTGTTTACCTTTTTTGACATTTATCAATCGCGGTCGGATGAAAAGAACTCCGATTGAGTTAGCGGATCGCTTCATAACGATCGGTTGTTGCGTTAGATTGTTGTTCCGACCGAAATCGGAACTCCAACGAAGATCGCGCTCTAAGGCTAACGGAAATGATAATTATTCAGCAAAAAGAAAAGAGCTGAAGAATGCCTAATATTAATATTAATGTTATGTTGTCCAGGTTGGTTGGAATAATCACGAAGTCGGGCTTATTCAGATTTTTAGGTTTAAGGTCTTTGAGGGACGAAATATAAAACTTCCAATGGGAGGCATTTTTTCCAAATTTTGATAAACAGAATTTTGTAAAACACAATTTTGTAAAAAAATGAAATTAAAACTCCAAAAAAATGAAGTCAAATACTATCGTGACGATAAAACGTCTATGCGTTTAAGAGAATGTAGTATACACAATAGTAAATTTATCTTGTGCTAGTGGCACCATAGGGCAGTAAGACTAAGTAATACTTATCGCACTGCCCTCGTATTTAACAGTTTTAAGGACATCTTTAAAAATGTTTGTGCATATTTTGTGGTTTTTAGATCATATTTAAAGCGCATACATAAAACTATTTACTTTGCCTTATTTTTGGTTGCCCTGATAATAGTTATTGCTGAATTTTTGGAACCGAGTCAGTGTCTGATTTTTTTTTTAAAAGTAACCGTTTACTATTTTAGAATGTTTAGAGAATGCTAGATCAACACAGACCAAGTAAAGTCAATTTAAAAAATACCAAAAAATCTGTGTATTATTAAGACAACGATTTATATGCTATTATCTTTATGCTATTTATGCCTTTTCTGTATTACATGCGTATAAGCTATATATTTATATCTATGTATATGTATGTACAAATTATACTAAACATAGAAATAGAAACTCACAAACATTTATATATGCTTTCTGTTTTGTGCGGGCGTTAAAATGCCGAGAAAGGCACACGCGCGTCTGTCTTACATTACATTACTCTCGCATTCGTATATTACTACATATATTATTATATTATATACATCGAGATATTCGTAAACAAATAAATAAACGTGTGTCTTACATAGTATATATATTATGACGTCAGTGCGTCGTCGTCGGTTGCGTCGTCGTCGCGTCGCGCATAGTGGACGAGTCTGTGATACGCGATGCGTGCGTCTGCGTATGGCGCACGATGTCATTCATAAACAATATCATTGCGTATAAAAATAAACGCGTCGTGTGAGCTCAACGCTTCATAAAAACGTATAATTAAATTGCGTTAGTATATATTTATACGTGTACACACGTGCGACGATCTAAATCCGTTGCACTGATGCTTCTTTGAGATCTTCACGTGATCTTTCTTCAGAATGCGCCATCACAATAGTTCACGTTAGTCGCGAGTGCGTACGGAAACAACTAACTATACTCGCAATCTTGCACTGTAATCACGCTGCTCTAAGTTTTCTTCGTAATTTTCATCGCAATTCTGCGAAACGCGTTTTTTTTTGTTCGTACTCTCGCTAATGCGTGCTAAAAAGATCGCGATCACTTTTTGTTTCACTTTGATGTTGAGGTGTGATTTTGTCTAAGTGCATTTAAACGTGAAAACGTGCCGCGCGTTTGTTGCCGCCGAGCCCCGAGCTGCCTTGCCGGTCGAAACGGACGCACGCGTGTTAAATACATAAACAACGTGAATCGTATACGGTGCGGATAGTATATATTTAGTATATGGAATTTAGTATTAGCCGCAGTGCTCTCGTCCGAAGAGTTACTAACATCTGGAAATGGTTTAATATAGTTTTGGCGAGGAAAAACAACGCGCGCGCGTGGCCGCAAGTCTGCGGTTCGATCGAGTGAATAAATCGATGTTCAATACGAATTGTTTTCGAAATTGTGCAACTGCTGCTGCAACGGCTGCTGCACCTTTCTTCGGACGCGCCTGTTTGTGTATGCGTTTTCATTCATATTCGTAAGTTTTGATCGTTCCAAAATATTCATTGATTCGTATCCCGTTATTCTAATGAATATACAAATAGATTCAATTAAAAGTGCATAGTGCATTACCTGGTGTATTTATGCGGCGCGGCGGTGCACGGTGCATAATCTGAACTCGAAATGCATTTAAGTACATAATTTATATAGAATCACGGTCGACATTCAAATGCAATCAGTATCACGTGTATACACGAGTATATATAAGTGTGTGTGTGTGCGTGTGTATACACTGGTTCCGTGTCATTTCGTGTACTATAGTTTATACATTATATTACGTGCTAAATGAAGTGCAATGTCCTAATTTGTGGCTCAATGTGAGTAATTGCGTCATTCGGGTGCATGGTGCATATACGCGTTGTTTGACTGTGTGTGTGTGTGAGTGCAGTTCCGTGGTAAACTATTAAACAGTTAGTGGTGATGGTGTGTTTCATTATATTGAATCGAATTAGCCAGCAAAATAATAATTTGTGATATAGCTGGTTGACAGTTGATCGCCAAGTACTTCAAAATATATGGTGTGCTGTGCATGTATCTGAAGTAATGTGTTCATCTTAAACCTAATCTTAGTACAGCTTTTATTATGATTGCACCCAATGACGATGATGTGTAGGCTTAGAGGTATATTTTGAAGGACCGCCTTAGAACACTCGTTTCAGCACGTCAACACAAATACTATTGTTTTAGAGGGTATGTGAAATGAATACTTCAGTTTCTCACCATTTTAATTAAGACAGAACACAGAACTCTATTTCGGCTTCCAGACAAGCTCTTTGCAGGAGCTTTTAGTGTTTCTTTAGGTGGGCATGACCACAGTGACAAAATTGAGCTAAATTTGCTTTTAGAATTGCACATAACAATAACTCAAAATTACGTTCACCGAGCTATGACATTATAGAATATTTTATAAGTGATGCTGGTGATGCTATTTCTCAGGATGTACCTAGGATTGGATAACAAAATATCATATTCTCTTTCTACTTCTATTCATTTTAATTACATGCAATTATTCCAATTTTTGGGAATGTGTGGTGCGGTGGAATCTAATTTTCGTGTGTACAGACAAGTGATAAGTGGTAATTGAGACCACCGTTTGCAATAATTCTAAACCTCTTTTTTAAAAAAAGTTTATTTTATCTAGTACATATGATCTCATACTTACAATTCTAATGAAATATTGAAACCATTTCTTTGTCCATAATTGTATTTACCAACTAATTTTGCTAAAGCAAAAAATTTATGAAATTCAATATTGCTAAATTATGTGTATTCAATTAAAAATTTATAAAAATAAAAGTTAATAAATTAGCCCATGGTTATATATACAGTATTTAACAGTATTTTGTCATAAGCCGGTCAGAAAAATTTACTCCATAACAAACATTAATAATATATTCATAAGTAACGTATTTGTTCTTTGATAAATGAGTGCTATACAGGACATTTTTGATATGGAGTATTTTTTGGTTGTCAATTGTTTTGCTACATTTAGTATGGAACTACATTTTATTGGACTTATTAGTTAGATAAATTAAATGATTTGAATTTATGCTAAAATAGCGATTTTAGGATTTAATAAATTGATAATAATTTTAGCCTGAATGCAGGGTTGCGTAATAATAATAATAATAATAGCAAATACAGCGTCAATCAAGAATTATTGTGATTGGAAAAAAGAAAAATTTCATTTTGATGTCATTAGAAATTTATCGAATCACGACGAAATAGAAAACTCATATTCTTACTAATTAATGCGATGCTTTTTAAATTAAAAAATATCAATTTTAAACATTTTTTTGGTAATAAATATTTTTTTAATAAATGATATAAATAGAGAATGCAATTTCCGGGATTTCCAGTTCCAAGATTCCCGGGAATCCTGAAAATATTTAGGAATCGGAATCGAAAATCTTTGAAACCGTAATATTTTTTTTAGTTTTGGAACCTGATAATTAATATAGGACTCCCGGGAAAAGAGAATCATCGGTTTTTTATTTTGAAAATATTGTTTTGATTGTATTAGATTAATTGCTTAATAATAATATTTTTATTAAAAAAACATTATGCAAATATAGTGAGTTTAAAAGTCAAATACGCTTACTACTCTTCTATGGTAGCAAGAATCGAGTTTTTAAGTTTTTTATAAAAATTTAATAACAGTGGAAAAATGTATAGGTGACAGAAAAAAATAGGTTATGTTATTTTCAAATATTTGATTACCTTAAAACAAATATTTAAAAAAAAACGAAACACGTTTTTTAGGAAATTACCGGAAAACAATGATTTTCCAAATAACCGATTTCTATTAGATCTCACTTCTTTTAATTTTAAAAATCTTCTTTAAAAAATTATAATGCAATCTAAAAAATTGAGTACTTTATTGTACTAATATAGATATACATTTCAATGTAATATTTATATATAAAGTAATAAAGTACTCATTTTTTAATCTAATCACTGGTTAAACTGTTGTTTATGCATAAAAAAGTAGTAGAATTTAAATAAGTGTTCCCGGTTATCCCGGGAATACTTTTTATAAATCCCGAAATCGGAATTGTTTCCGGTTCCTCGTTCTGTATATAAACCGATTTTCGGTTCGGTTCCTGTTTATATTCCGGCGATTGCATTCCCTAGATATAAACAAAAAAAAATGATTTTATTAGCGCTTGTTTCAAAAATAAATGTAATTACAATAAAATAATAATTAAAAAGTTTTTTTAAAAGCGTGGCTGTTATTTAACATATGAGCACAAAATATTCCATTTTGCGTTGCACAGTTTTGCAGGCATTTGAAACCTTTATTTAGAAGAAAATATTTGTTAGTGTAACACAAAAATATGTCCTTTTTATTATAAAAATTGTAGATTTTTATTTATCCTAAAATGCGTATAAAACCCTATATAGTGAAATAATTTTATAAGCGAGACATTAAAATTTTATGTTTTATGTATATATATATTATAATATGTATGTTCTATTTAAAAACTTATAATAATGAGAAGCCATTTAATATTTTTATCACTCGTAAATACATTTTCGCAGCAAAAATCATATTTTTTAAAGGTGTCTTTTTCTTGCTATATACTTAACCTATAACCAAACATGTCCTTGCACAAAATCAAGCATATTTCTTTTATTTGGGTAAATATAGACAAAAAAGAACCTAAATGCGATTCAGAGTAATAAAAAACCTTGTAAAAAATAATTATTTTACATAATTTAACAGATATTTATTGAAAAAAACTGATCAAGATGATTTTGTAAAAAAATGTTAATATTTTTAAATAAGGAATCAATATTTATTTTAATTGTTTTTTAAATATAATTTAATATTTCTTTCTAATAAAAGTAAACAAAATATAGGTTATTAAAAATATAAAATATATTTTTTAACTTTTAGTATTAATTTTATTTTGGAATTTTATTAGGAAACATTCAGCCTAATTCATGAGCTCAAAAATTACTGTGCCTGTGGATGCTTAAAACAAACCCACTTAAAATATTAATTGATCTTTTTGAAAATGAAATTTAAATAATTTATTCTTATATTTTTTTAACTCTATTTATTTTTTTTTACATTTTTTCCTGTTTTACATATAATAACAGAGTCATTCTTACAATTCTTCTGCCTTGGATGAATCAGATATAGACATTTAGGTTTTTTTAAATCAAATTGGCGATATGTCTAGAATTTGTAGACATAAAAATATATAATAAATAACAAACACATTTTTTTTGACATTGTCTACCGCCAACAACCTTCTGAAAATAGCAACAAATATAAATCAAACACCAAGAATCTAGGAAAACCTAAAAATAATACAACCATTTTTTTCTTTCTTCGCCGGAAATCTTTTGAAAATATGTTATAATTACAATGTTTTCTACTTCTACTATACTGATTAGAAAATATAAAATTTTAAAGTAATGTGGCCGTAGGAAAACATTGTCTAAAAAAATAAAAAATAATTAAATAATAAAATAATAAAAATAAATAATAATTGTAAAAAACTGACAAAATTAAATATTATCAAAACTAAATATATTTATGTAAGTTCTTAAAAACACTCGTGAAACAAATTGGCTGCTCTATCTTTCCCTGCACGTGAAAAAAAAAATACAGTTGCAAATTAAAAAATAACGGATTTGGTTTAAATTATTTTTTTATCTGAACATAGTTTATTGCACACACATTTTATAAGTATAATTTTTTGTGCATTGTGATTTTATCTTTATTATAAAACAAAAAAAAATAAAAATGTTTACTTTTACTTTTTAAAATAAATATATTGTTTTATTTATTATGCTATGTTATGTACATATGCTCTTAAAAAGGGAAAAATAATGTTTTTTATAGGATTTTAAATTCATTAAAAAAAAACAGTACAAATATTTATATGTACTATTTCATTTATATGTAAAGAAATTATTCATAAAATCCAAAAAAAAGCATTTGTAAAAGTACTTACTTTAAATCACAATTGAATTATAATTGCTAAATGAAACAATTAACTTTGATATAAAATACAAAAAAATAAACAAAAAAATAGTTTTCAGACACTTCAATTGTTTCTGAACATAAAACATTTTTTTACTGCATGGTTTATGAAATTTAATCTTATCAAAAATATGAAAAATTCAATTTAAAAATTTTCAATATTCCATTGTATTTATATGATGTAGACCAATCAAGAAAAATATAATGAATGTTTAATAATATTATTTTTTTGGTGTTAGGAATTAATTATTAAAAAAATAATATTTTCGTACTTTAATTCAGAAATATTTATGTCATTGTCATTATCATATACGGAAATAGCTTTTTTAAGTATAAAAGGCAAAATTAACTTAGATTTTTTTTGGTTTTAAGAAAAGAATATTTAGGAATTACTTTTTAATATTTCCTTTTTTTAGATTACCAATTCTGACAATAATTCGCTGGAACTGCATAGGCATAATTATTTCGCTGAATAGGTGCAATTGTGGAATTGACTCGCTTTAACTGAAGTTGTGAACTGTTCCAACGCCCATTTACCCTTAAGCCTTTTTATTTGGTAAAATATTAGCAAAAATCATATGTTTCTATAATTACCAATTATAATTGTTTTTAAAGGTGGAACCTTTCTAGCGGGTTCTCAATATTTGCCTTTCCCGTATCCCGAATCCCGAGATTTTTTAACAAATTGGGAAATCCAGTTCTCGAGATTTTTTTCAAAAATTCTCCAGATCCCATTTTTTGTTTGTTATTAAGCAATAATTGAAAAAACAACCTTTCTTGAGGTAAATTATCATTTTTTTTAAATAAGTATTTAACTATAATTCATATTTTTTTTAAATTGGTAACGAATTACACCAACTTGAAAAATATGGCTTTTAATGCTACATCAAAAATACAAAATATTTGGTATTTAAACTTTTTTTTATCGTTGAAATCCAATTAAATTTGTATGAAAAAAATCCCGAATCCCGGTATTTTAAATATTTTTGGATCAAGATTGCGATTTTTTCTGGATTCTGGAAACACCCAACTCTAATTTTGAACTGTAAGTCTAAAAAAACAGTATCAAAATGTAGATATTGTTTATGGAAAATAAAAAATGCTTAGAAAGCGGTATCCCCACAGTCCACTAAATTGCATCGTTTGATCAACTCTGATTTCTGATTTCGATTAATTTCCTCGCAACGTTCTTAATTAGTTTTCTCAGATGTTCAAGTGATTCAATACTACCAGATTATTTATGACTCGCTAAACCTTTGCATCGACTTAGTTAGATAGAGGAGAATGACCCTATGCAATAGGTAGAGCTCATTTAGAATAATACGTTCTTTAAAATGTTTTTTTTTTCTATATTTTTGGTAAATTAAAAAAAACAGTTTTTATTTATTGATTTTATTGATTATTATATATAGCTTGTTATAAATGCAGGTTAAAGGATTTTTTTAAAGATTTTTTTTATTTTTCTGTGATTTTATGTACTGTACTAAAAATGTATTATTATTGACTTCCGAGTCTGGTTGTTTTTGCTGTTTTCGCATTAATTTTCAATTCCTAACCTAAAATTATAGTTAAGATAGATAATTTGTACTGTATAGGATTCAATGATTTTTATATCTTAGTCCGATACACCACAATTTTTTATTATTAATTATAATGGTTGTTGGTGGTTGAAGCTAACATTTTTGGACCTCAAAACTGTAGCTTAATCTTCCCTTGCATTTATGGGTTATTTTATGGAAAAAATTATACTTTCAATAATTTTCCATAAAAAACATAGAAATATCTTCAAATAACAATATCTTATCAAAAATCCTGGGCCAACCAAACTTATTTGGGGCTAAACTAAAATGTCTACACACACGCGATAAGAGTGACGTAAATATGTGAAGCTCCTTAGGCGTCAGAAGTGCACTTTAAACGCCATGAAGTGCCTAATATAAACATGTCTTTAGTCGCGTTTTTGTATGTTTGTGTGTGTGTGTTTTTCCGCTCGCACGCGCACACAGATACAAAAACACGGCGCGACTCGTTCGCATTCGCGATCTATATATAAATATATATATGCGATTTTAAACGATATGCCGACACGCGGTGCTATACTATATATGTATTATACTATATGAATAATATATACTATCTACTATCTAGTATCTAGTACTAGTTCATGTCTGCTCCTATATTCATATATTTATATACATTTTCTATATAGACATTTTCTTATGTAAGAGTAATGATTTTTCTTGTGCATGTCCGTGATCATGAAAATGCGAGGGAGCGGGCACATAAAAGAAGTTGGTCACGTTATTTGCGCTTGAAGCCAACTCTTGACATTTCTTTAGATTTATGTATAATATACTGGGTAACGTTTATGTGTATGTGTGAATGTATTTTTGTATGCTATTGTATACAACATATATATATATATATATATATATATATAATA
>JAAAKO020016314.1:0-16199 GCA_010015015.2 Bolitophila cinerea
ACTAGTTGGTTTGCTATGGGCCCCACGTGGCCTATGATTGGTGTATCTCTGCACCGCCAACCTAACCTAACCTAACCAATCGTGAGAACCTGTAAAATGGTGGCGTGTCTGTTGTACGATATCGAAAGGTTTTTTGTGGAAATTTTGCTCGGCTTGGCAAAATCTCTCGATATTTACTACTTTGTTAGAAGATCACTCTTTTTTGAAGAAAAAGTCCAGTTTACCAGTTGCAGTAAGTAAACAATAGGAAAATATTTTTTTAAATACACAAAAATTGTCAAACCACCCAGCGTTAGTGATTGTTTTCGAGAATTTCTTTTCCCCGACCAATATATTTTCTTCCGAATCTCGAGAATTTGTGAAATTTCGAAATACATATTTTTACTTTTACACGAATCTTTTTTTAACAAGTCATTCCAAAAAATGATTTAGGTGCCAACTTATCGTTTGCGCCACCCTCGGATACAAATAGTTTTTTTACAGCATTCGATTGACTACTTTTTGACCATCACTCATTTTGATTTTGACCATCTTTGGTAATTGGTCATTAAAAATATGTATGTATCTTATTTTCCAAAAACTAATATTTCAAAAGTATTCGCAAAATGCAACGAAGTGGGCGTCAATATGCGGTCATTTTTAAAGCGTGATTTGACAGCATCAAAAATCGTATGATACTAAAAATTAAATCGTCAATTTGACTTCTTAAAACTATCCTATAATTCTGGTGGACGTTATATACCGTTAAATTTGGTTCTCACATATATATATTAAATAAACCTGGCGTAAGAAAAATCAAATTGGCTGCCAGTTTTTTCCTTTGCTTGTTGCAATGTGATCAAAATAGTGCTAAAATATTGCTTTTCAAATTTTGGATTTAAGTTGTCAAATCTCATATAGTACCTACAAAATATATTAGACAAAATGAATTATTATGGGAATTATTATATCAGTTATAGACTATCAAAACGTGATAACCCGTAATTCTTTGTCCCAGAGTCTAAATTTGTGCTGATTAAAACCAAGTTTGGACAATAGATATTGATATTTTTGAATAATATAAAATGTTATTTTGAGCATTAAAATGATATACAAAAGATTTGAAGAAAATTGTTGTGTACTTAGATAACAACAATATTTTAAGTAAAACACATATTTATTGAATGGATGCATATTACAGAGAAGTCTAATAATCAATCTCGATACATTTCATATATAAAGAAAACATCCAATCGTTACTTTGATTATATAAAGTATCAATAATAATCAAAGTAATACAAAATTGCATTTATCTAACATCAACTTATTCCAAAACTATAATGAAATATTGAAACAATCTTTTTGTCCATAATTATATTTAACATACAATTTCGCTAAAATAAAAAGGGTATCTAAATTCAAAATTCTTGGGACCGGTTAACCGTGATAAAAAACCGGTTAACCGAAAAAGCTGTCCAGACCGTAAAACCGGTTCAGACCGAAAAACCGGTCCAGACAGGACAGTGTTTCTTTAAAAAAGTCGGTCTTTTTGAACGGACGGTTTTTTTTTCGGACCGTTTTTTAACATGCTTCTATTAGTAACGAAAAAAGGGTCTTTTACTCGGCTTGTTCTTTTCTATGACTTGGTCATTTTTCAAATAAAACAACAACAAACAAAATTTTCATTTAAATCTTATTTCTTATAAAATTCTTTTTTTTTAATTGGACGGTCTTTTTTCTCGTACCGGTTTTAAATAGTCTTTTATTATTAACCGAAAAAGATTTTTTTAGTCGACTCGTACTTTTTTATAGCTCAGTCTTTTTCCAAAAAAAACAACAAAATAATGAAGTGTTCATTTAAATCTTATTTCTTGTGAAATTCTTTTTTTTAAATGAACGGTCTTTTTTGGACCGTTTTTAAACCGGCTTGTATTATTAACCGATTTTTTTTTTACTCTGCTTGTACTTTTCTATAATTCGGTCTTTTTCCAAAATAAAGTATAGAACATTTTATAGGCAGGTTATTGGTCAAGGTCATACCAATATATTTCACGACAAAGATTAAAAAAATCAATATGAAACACCATATAGATAAATAACATTTTGATCCTGAATACAGGATTGCGAAATAATAATAATATTAGTAAATATAGCAGATACCATCAATTGTTGTTATTTTATAAAAAGGAAAAGTATTATTTTGATGTCGTTTAAGATTTATCTAATTACGACGAAATCTAAAGCTCTTATTCTTATGCCGTATTTCTACCTAGTGGCCAAGTGGAGATTATGTGGCCATTTGATGGCCATTTGATGGCAATTTCAGTGTAAAGAGTGCCATTTACTTGGCCATATGAATAAAAAAGTTTATGAGGTGGCCATTAAGGAATCAAGAACCAACATGTGGCCAATTATTTAGAACGATGATTGTAGGGTGAGTTATGAAAAAAAAACTATTAAATTTTCAAAAATTTGATCACACCCTGAGACAGATAACAGAGAGCGTAATTATGCTGACCATGTGTAATGTGATAATACATGAACTATATATTTATATATAGGTATAAATTACTCGTATTAAAAAATAATATATAAAAATACGACTTTTGTGCCATTAACGAAGATGTTGCACATCACATCAGGCGCGTAGGCATATTACAAGTCCACAAATCATTTACATTAGCATGTGATCGCATAAATTACCCAGGAGCTGTCTTGGTCAAGAGCACACACACACACATACTTATATATATTGCTATATATAGTAAATACCTTGTACTATATCACGTACAATGTAATATTCTACATATTGCAGCTTACATCAGTGTTCAAAGGTATTCAATATACCTGTGTTTGTATATTCTCGTCTTCTTCTTTTTATTTTTTTGTGTTGTATCGCGAAAACCTGAAGTCGATACTCGTATTATTTAAATATATAATATTTTAGCATCAATTAGGGAACATGTTGCGAATTAATTTGAGGGAACATCGATTTTGAATTTAAGTATTTCGAATTTCGATATTCCATTGAACCCAGCTGCAGATCGGTTAAGCCATACGATTTCAATTTTATTACGAAATAATGTCACGATTTATTTAGAATTTCCGTATTATTCTTATACAGTTTAAATATCTTATACTAAAAGGATTTTACAAAAAAATAATCTGAATGCATTCCAAACTCTTCTGCACACTGGGAAACGGGTATTTTAATTAATTCAAGCCAAAACTTATTCTTATTGACTTAAACTGAGAGCATCTCCCGACGCAATCTCGCCGGACCAACAGCGTTGTCTTTGCTCAATGTTTGTGTGCGTTAAATACGAAAAGTAATTGGCCACTCGACGGTAATCGACCATCACTATAATTATGTAAACAAATCTCGTACATAAATTAATTAAAATATGCGTTTTTTGCTAAAGTAAAGGTTACTGAACTTGGATAAAAACAAACGAATGAGATTCGTCGCGTATTCGAAATTTTGGTTTTAAATAAACTAAAGAAATTGAAAAAAAAACTCTAAAATTATAAACAATATTAAAGAGAGATTGCTCTATCAATCATAATCACCAGCCACGACGAAGCGCGACGCAAGTCACAATATTTTATGCCATCCAAAATGCAAGCTCCACAAGATGCATCGATGCATTTCGTCCGTAGGAAAAAAACCCAGCAGCATTTGCTGTGTAAGACAGACGGCCAACACATCAGACAGGTTTATTTATAAGCAGATCTGATATTTACTACCGAATTAATCCGAAATCCCTATTAATCTTTGGCGAGTTCATAAATATGTGTGACACACTTTATCTTATGTGCCATGGCGACCAGCCTGGCCCGGCGCGGTGCGGCTCGGTGGCTGACGCGTCGCAGCGACGACCGAAGACGCAACGCAGGGGGCATAATGCATTCATTTATTTTTTTGGCAGTGCTTATGTATAATTAACTAGTTTTAAAAAGTTGGATCGATTTGTCTCTGTATGGTTTAATTAGAATACGATGTAGCTGGTATGCAGATTTAAGTGATTTATTTTAGAATGGTTAATGTCAATGCTTTTAATAGCCTTTTTTAATTTGTGTATTTTTGGTCCCGTCTTTTCGTCTAGTCTTTTGGTCCAGTTTTTTTATTTACTTGTTCTACTCGATCCTTTGGATTTTCTTGATCCATTTGATCTTCTTTATCCTTTGCATATTCTTGATCATTTAAATATTCTTGATCATTTGGATCTTGTTTATCCTTTGGATATTCTTGATCCATTGCATCTTCTTGATCCTTTGGATCTACTTGATCCTTTGCATCTACTTGATCCTTTAGATGTTTTTGATCTTTTGGATATTCTTGATCCTTTGGATCTTCCTAATCGTTTGGATTTTATTGATCATTTATATCTACTTGATCCTTTGGATCTTCTTGATCCTTTGCATCTTCTTGATCATTTGGATTTACTTGATCCTCTGGATCTTCTTGATCATTTGCATCTTCTTGATCCTTTGGATATTCTTGATCTTTTGGATATTCTTGATCATACGGATCTTCTTTATACTTTGGATCTTCCTGATCCTTTGGATCTTCTTGATCCAATGGATTTTCTTGATCTGTGGGATCTACTTGATACTTTGGATCTACTTGATCCTTTGGATCTTTTAATCCTTTGGATCTACTTAATCCTTTGGATCTACTTGATCCTTTGGATATTCTTGATCAAATGATATTTTTTGATCTTTGGGATCTTTGGAGCTACTTGATCCTCTAGATCTTCTTGATCCTTTGCATCTACTTGAGCCATTGGATTTACTTTATTCTTTGGATCTACTTGATCCTATAGATGTTCTTGATCTTTTTGATATTCTTGATTCTTTGGATCTTCTTAATCCTTTGGATTTTATTGATCATTTGGATCTACTTGATCCTCTGGAACTTCTTGATTCCTTGCATCTTTTTGATCCTCTAGATCTTCTTGATCCTTTGCATCTTCTTGATTCTTTACATATGATTGATCTTTTGGATATTCTTTATCCTTCGGATCTTCTTTATACTTTAGATCGTCTTGATCCTTTAGATCTTATTGATCCAAAAAAAATTCTTGATCTTTGGGATCTACTTGATACTTTGGATCTACTTGATCCTTTAGGTCTTGCTAATTCTTTGCATCTTCTAGATCTTTTGGATCTTCTTGACCCTTTTGATCTACTTGATACTTTAAATCTACTTGATACTTTGGATGTTCTTGATCTTTTGAATATTCTTGATCCTTTGGATTTTATTGATCTTTTGGATCTTATTGATCTATTGCATATTCATGATACTTTGGATCTACCTGATCCTTTGGATCTTATTGATCCTTTGGATCTTTTTTATCCTGTGGACCTTCTTGATCCTTTTTATGTTCTTGATCTTTTGAATCTTCTTGATCCTTCAGATCTTATTTATTCTTTGGATATTCTCATCTATTAAAATTGATGTTCATGACCTTATACATAACATTTATGTTATTTAGAATTAAAATTAAATTAAAATTAAGAATATCAATAAAATAATTAATATTATTAATTTTTCTGAGTTTGATGATACCTTCGTATTCTATTATCCTTTGAATGGTTTGGATCTTTTTAATATTTTGGATCTACTTGATCCTGTATTTAGTTCAAATTACAAATCATTTTAATTAGCACAAATGCTTCTCAGCGCTTTTTAAAACAAATTCCTGAAAATAGAAGTATTTGAGATGATGTTTATTTTTGAGTTGCCTAAGCATAACCGTTTTTTCTATTGGGCTTTTTAATATCTTAAAGGGATGTAACTTAAGCGTTTGATAAAAAAAAATTACCTAAAAGTACTACATTTAATAAAATATGTACTAATTATTTTTAAAATTAGAATCCTAAAAAATGCTAAAGGTTGGCAGTCACTTCAAAAAAACTTTTAATAACGAAAGAATATTTGTTTTATAAGCTAGCGAGCCTGCATTTTGTTTAATAATACATAATTTTAAATTATATGTATAAATTATTAAATTTTTTAATATTAATGAAAAATATTTCATATTCATGGTATTTGCAAGTAATAATATCGTATTCTTTTTTTGTTTCACATTCTTTTATAATTATGCATATTCCTCAATATTATGAGTATTCAAAAATATTTTTAGTATTCGCAAATATTTTCAGTATAAGAAAATATTTTCAATATTCGTAAATATTTTTATGAATATTATAGGTGAAATTATCAACTTCAAACCAGCAATAAATATAAATTACATATTATGAGCCTAATTACAAATTTTAAAAATATACAAAATCGTGTAATGTATCTTATCGATTTCTTAAAGTTATTTCATAAAAAAATATATTATGGTATTTGCAACAATATTCGCCTGTATTCGATATTTGATTTTTTTTAATAAAAGACATATATTCGCATATATTTTTCAATATTCTATAAAACATGTTATATTTCGCTTGAAATTAGACAAAGGTAATTCGCGAATTTTAGGAATTATATTTAAAAATCGAAATGTGCGTGAAAGAAAATGGAACATAATGCATTTTAGTTTGATTATCAAGCCTTTGTATTTTATGAGTAAATTGCATATAAGCGCAAATCATCCCAGTCTCCCCTATTTATAATATTCTTAGATATTTGTGATATTCTTGATATATTTCATAAAAACTTAATATTTTATTATTCGCAAATAAAAAATAAAATCGTAGTATTATACTATTACTATATATTTGGGGTATTTTAAATTATTTTTCATAATATTATGTATATTCGCGGTTATAGATTTTTATAGACGGTATTATTATATTCGCAAATTAAAATCAAATCGTAGTATTTGTGCATTTTTTAATATTAATAATATTTCCTATAATATTCGTAGAAATTTAAATAATTATTTCATAATATTATGTATATTTGCAAATATAGACTTTAAATTACTGTATTAGTAAAAATATTCAAGATATTAGAATATTTCTATTAATATTTGCGATATTACTGATATTATCCGGTTTTATTCAATGTTTTTTGCGGGAGTGAAAATGCCTCTGTAAACACAACAAAGTTCATTTTAATAGTGATCAGATATATTTTCACAATTATATTTTTAAATTTGATTTGAGATAGTCAGTGTTTTTGCTCATATAAATTTTACCCAAAGAGTATATACTAATCTTTCTAACAAAGGAATACTTTTATATTGAAAAAAAAAAAAATCTCTGGTGACACGCGAGTATTAATCTCGCGTTTAGTTAGAATTTCAAATTAGGAAAAATGATAGTATAAAAAAATCATGCCCATGAATGAAAATTGTATTTCAATAAACTCAATATTATGTGTCACCGTAGTCAATTTAAATTAAATGGCCATATAAAACATCTTTATTGGTACCCCAGCGCTCAGACGCAATGTGGATTCAAAAGCAAGTACGTTGTTACTTTAATCAATGAGCGATAACCGGTAAGCAATAAACCAACAAGCCAGAGCAATTACACAGGTAGGCACACTTAAGGCTGATGCTCGGCTAGTTATACAAGAGATGCGGACAATGGGCGCCGCCGCCGCGCCGATGCACCGATGCACCGCACAACGATCCCCGTTTCGCCAAGACACATATTATACGCATAAATAAGTGCACCTTAAGTATAATATTATTACAGTTTGTGTGAGTGAGTGTGTATGAGTGTGTGTGTGTGGTGTGCTATTCCGCCCTAGACAATATTTACATAAAGTGCATGCGCACTCGGTGCAACTCGATGCATTTAATATACATAATAGTATACATACACAGAAAGATGCATTGTGTTCGCCTTGCGACATTTATAATCGCGCAAATCGTCTGCTAATGCATTTTCATTCTTATTATACAGTTTACGATCGGTGTAACCGCACACGAGTGCATCAGCTAAGATGCACGTGTTGGCGGATTTACCGGTTTCATTGCACCCAGAGAATCACACAGCGCCAGCCAGCGCGCTGCAGCAAACTTGACATTGTCATTATGCTCTTGACTTTTTAATGGATAATGCATTTCTGTTGCATTTCTGATGCATTTTTGTTGCATTCGCGTGCTTGTGTCGCGCGCAGCGTCTATCGAGTATGCACTCCGGGCTGGGGACTGTAAAATACCGTCCGATCGAGTCTTAAGTGAAACGTAAAACTAAATATAATAATTGAGTATATATAACTGTCCCTTTCGCACACATCCGCAGCGTTTGATCTAATCGAGTACAATTGGGTTGTACACGCGCTTTGAATGCATAATTACTTATTTTCAATAGAACAACGACATGACATTGAACAGTTTTATTAAATCTAATTTCTTGTTTATTAATCACACTTTTTTTAAAAGACGTTCGTTTGCCAAAGCGACGACGATGACGGACGACGCTGATCGACGGACGTACCTCTCTATTAAAATATTTTATATAAAATTGTACTCTATAAATGTATTTGTTTTTATACAGTTGCACATAAATATATGTATAGACAATAAAAAAATGGTAATGAAATCGTGTATCTGGAATTCAGTGTGACACCGACCTCAGCCACAAAATCCATTAAAGTTGTGAGTGGTGGCAGCGCAGCATTCGATGCATATTAATTAATTTTGGCGCGTAACTCGTATTATTCATACTACGCTATTGTTGTATTGTTTTGTTGCTGTTGTTGTTGTTGTTGCTGCGGCTGTAGTTGTTGTTGCTGTTTTATGGCACAATTATATGTTCCGAAGATGTCAATCAATCGAAAGTCAGTAGGTAGTCAATTATTTAGTCACTATTTTGATTTGATTTGAATTAAACCTTTTTTATGTTGAGATGTTTCTATAGAGTCTGGAAATAAATGCAATATATTGTGTGCGTCAGCTGGTGCATCACGGTTCCCGAGGAATTTATGGGCAATTATTTAAATTCTTTGGATTATTTTTTTTAATGCGATTTTAGTATACAATTCAAATTAAAGTTTATTAAATTTATCTTATTAAAAGTTTAAAAGCGAAATACCGGCTTCTCCCAATTATCCGTAATAACAAAAAAATATATAGATACAAAAATAATAATATTTGTTAGTTATTAAAATAAAAAGAAATGATCAGTGTTTTTTTAATGTTTTTTTGCTATACAAATTAAATAAATTTTGTCGCTAATTGAAAATTGAAATAGCTTTTATATTTTAAAATAATAAAAGGCTTTTATAATAAAAATATCTTTATTATCAAGATATGTTTATATCAATAATCCAAATCAAATATAATTATTTCAAGTATTTTATATTTAATTACAAATGTTTTACAAACTTTTTTGAAGTAATTTTTGGTTTTTGATTATTTTTCGTTATTATTAATTGACAAAAATATTGTCTTTAAAATAAACTTAGATAAACTGACACTTACTTAAAATTAAACTTAGATAATCGTTAAAAAAGATTTTAAAAATACTTTTGTAAAGAAATCGCTTTGTTTGGCTGCAATATTTTCAAAATTTAAACAACAAGAATATTTAAATGAAATATATATATTTTAATGGTCTTTAAAAATTAAAAAGTAATTAAAAAAATACGTTTTATTGAGATGTTTTTATTTACACTAGATTTTTATTCAGAAAACGTCTTTACAATCAATTTGCCAAAATAACTTTGTTTTTATTGCGAAAATGATATATAAGACATTTTTTAAATTATATTTATTTATTTGTCTTTATTTGTTTGTTTTAGCGGGTTTTAGGGATATAGGAATATTTCATTTCTGGGAAAATCATCTTTTAAAAAGAGTAGGATTTTAAAGTTTTTGCTAGTTTTTTTGATTAATTTGTTCATAAAAATAATTAAAATAACGCGCTATCGAGCGATTTTTTTAATTTAAAAAAGGTATTACAGTTATTTATGTTGAATTACATTTTAAACTTTTACCTTCTTTGGAGAATGGAAAGATGCAGAATATGATGGGTCGATTTCGAAATTTTACTTACTCTCAGAATACAGATGTAATAAAATCTATCACATTTTTTTTAGTATTTCGAAAAATATATACCTAAAATCTTTATCGTCAGCGCATTGCACTTAAAATTTTGAAAAAATTAAAAAATCAGTTAAAATAAAAAACTGTGGAAGACAAAAATATATGAAATTATTCAACCCTAAAAAACAATGTTTTTCATATAAATTCTCAACTCCTTTTTTCTTGGTATAACTTTGACCATAATACATTTTTTGGGCAGCAAAGAGTTTAATGTATAGAGGCAAATATTTTTTACAAAATATACTTAATCTAGTGCCTTTAAAGTTTTTATCCCTTTTGCAAAGTTAAGGGTTTTGACCATATTTGGTTACAGGTAGATGAACATTTAATAAAATGCATTGTCATCGGCAACAAGTCCATGGGCCAAGTTTCAGCTCGATTGGATGACAGGAAGTTGGTTAATTAGGACGCATAAGAATCCGTGCAAGCAAGATCACAGACACGCGAAACTAATATATAGAAAATTTAAAAATACATTTACATTTTCTTTTATTTATGTATCGCTTTTACATAAATATCACGTATAGTTGTTTTAAATTTAAATTGCATCTGTCTTTTGACAATATTCTTCTAAACACAACAAACTTAAACATATGTATTATATTTATATTATACTGATATTCAGATAAGCGTAGGTCTTATACAAATAAATTATACAAGCATAGAATACATTTATTTTCTAAACTGAAATACAGATAAAAAAATGCATATAAAATGCACTTAAAAACATAACCAATAATTTAAATATATCATAGATACCTCCGCAAACGCTATAACGCTCGCTCGGGTGATTGTAATGTCACCAAAATCTCTTATGGTCCGAAATTAATAAATCATCGTGCATTCGAACACGATTTCGTGTGATAAGGCAGTGTCCGAGCGCGAAGACGGGGCCGATGCGCCGCCGCGCCGTGCCCGCTGCACAAAGAACAAAATATTTCTGCACACATTCGCAATCTTAAAGAGCTATGTTGTTTTGGTTTGTATTCTTCCGAAAATTGGAGAAAACAGGTTCACGAATATCTCTGTTTGTTCTTTTCTTATTTTTTTGTTAAATTAAAATTAACACGATGCAAAATCTTGGCACGACAAAAATGTTTTTTCAAGCGGATTTCGTCGAGTGTGTGTGTGTTATCGCGCGTGTTTTATTGAAATAAATTAGTTACATGCATTTTTGCGTGAAATGCATCATCAGATGGTTTTTTAGTCGGTTATTTCACAGTGATTTTATTTAAATTTATTTTTTTAAAACATATTAGATATATATGTTAATATACGTATTACATATCTATTTCATCTAATTATTTTTCAAATAAATTATTTATATATTTTATATGATTTTTAATAAAATAAAATAATTGAAAAATTAGTGTGGAGAATTAATCTCAAGAGAATTAATCTCATGGCGTTTGTGCATTATCGTAACCGTGAATTTGGTTGTTGTTTTTTAGTTTTGAAACTATGAGACTTAACGCCAGAAAATTGCAACTTATTCTCACTAAAAATCCTGAGAAAAATGCACAGATTGTGACTTATTTTCAAGAGACTTAATGTCACAAAAAATCATGACAATAAGTCACAGTCCGTCTGTGCATTTTATTTTGCATTAAATAAACGTTTTTTCTCTCAAGAATATTACGAGATCATTTTTCGCATTTAAACACTGTCTCGATTTTCAACAGTTAATATTTATTTTTAGTAAAATACATTTTTAGTAATAATTTTCATCATCATCATCATCATCATTATCTGTGGTGTTAAGGAATAGGTCGTAATTCGGAAAATTTTCCAAAAGATATTTCAAGTGGTATTTTTGCTTTCATAGGAGGAATGTTAATTTAGACTATGGTGCCCTAAATCGAGCGAAATTCAGACAAAATATACAGATCTACAAACTAATTGATAACAAGAATTACTTATGAAATACATAAATTTGAGGATTTGGTTTTTGTGGCACATGGTTTCTTTAGAAACAGTTTTAATCTGTTTTAATGTTCCAGTGGGTTGCCTGTCACAGACACTATTAATTCCCTAATCCAGCTTTTGCAGACGGTTGATGATATTCCGATGGAGTGTTTCGGGCCAACGAAAAGGGTATTGCTACACCGTTTTTGGCTAGGGTGTCAACGTTCTCGTTGCCGGGGATCCTGAGAGGCCTGGAACACAAATCAAACTCACGTTATTGTGGAGTGATATATTCTGTAGCTCATTCCAGCAATTAAGCAATAGTCTATTAAAATAAATCAGTACGCGCCTAAAGCTTAAATGGCCGCCTGGCTATCAGAGCATCTATATTTGCTTACAAATGTCGTTCCGTTGAAGTACAAGACTGGTCCTTCATATGGCGGTTAAAGGGGAGACTTATTAGCATCTGCCCTGACAAAAACATGAGTCCAGGATTTAATTGAACGGTGAACAAAATGTGTCCTAGTTGCGGGGACGTTTTTTGTACTGGTTGTAGTGCATTCATATTTTTTTACCTTTTATGCATATTCCCCATACATTCGTTGTTTCAATGTCTCCAAAGAATTCACCTGGCAGTGGAAGTGTTATACCGTATACTAGCTCTGTTATTTTGGCGTTTAGTTCATCTTTAAAATCGCAGCAAAGTCCTAGTAGGATTAAAAGTTCATCTACCCAGTTTGATGATCCATGAATGCTCACTGCTGCTTTGTGAAAAGATGCCATCTTTTAATAATTCCGTTTGAACATGGATGATATGGGTTTGTCATTATCAATTTGATTCCCATGAATTTGGCAAATTGGTGAAACAGTAAATATTCAGATTTCCCTCCCTGATCAGTACTGATCTTAGCAAAAACACCAAATCTAGCAATCCAACCGCTGAGTAGAGATCGTGCAACTGTTTCTGCAGTGACACATCGCTGTATACCGTAATTTTGCCGATGAAATCTGAGTGAGTAGTTAAAAAAAAAATAGTCTTTGGCTCTTATTACCACTCAATTCATAAAGAGATGACGAAAGTGACATTCCTGCGTCAGAGAATGGGCTTACAATTCATAATCTGAAAATTGTAATAGCGTCAGAACGAACGGTGATTCCGAGCATCTTGTTTGCATTTTTTGAATGCATTGGATGTTTTTTCTGTCCACACGATATTTGAACTTTAATTTGTCGTGTTTCTTATTGCCCTTTATGTAAGTTCTTGCTGGCCAAAAAACGCCTAAGTTTATGAACTAATTCTGGTTTTCTAAAACGTTTTATGGCGTCGACAGTGTCAGTGATTGTGTGAAGTCTTGAATGTGAGGCACAGGATTTTTGTCTGGTACAGTTTGGTGATTTAAGAAACGATAATCCCCTAATTTGGATCTATTGTTTTTATGGTTGCGGGTATCATATTTGTTTTCTGTCATCAACTTATACAGTTTAAGTTCTAGACTTGTAATTTGTCGTCGGAGTGCCTAAATTGCGTTGTCGTGCACATAGGAAACAACCTCGACTGAGTGGGTCTAAGAAACCTCAGCGATTTTATCCCTTATCGACAGGATTGCACGTCGTATCTGTATACTAGAACCTAGAAGTCGTGGCATCCACAATGTTTATAAAAGATCATCAAGTGATGGCTTCTCCTGCTATAGACGTTTATCATCCAGTGCTACTTTTTAAAGTCGTCTTTTCAATCGTGACTATTTTGAGTCAGCGAATTGAGCTATCAAACGATTTTTAAGTTATACGTACGACTGTAACTCTTGTGGACCAAAGAAAGGGTCATCGACTTGTGCTGTCACATTATTTTCCACAAAATAGAATTTGCTTCTATCTGTATCTGAGGTAAACGCGGATATCTTAAACTATGCTTCCAACTGGACAAACGACATTCTTTGATTCGATGTCCAAAATGGACATTTGGATCCGGTCGGTGATTAGTATCTAATCTGGGTGGTGTAGGTCCAGGAACAAGAATTGTGACTGGGGGCGATTTATTTGTATTTAAGTGATTTCTAAATATCCAAAAATTATCTAACCCAAAAATATGTATTTAAAATCTAATAATATGTAAAATAGGCAAACACAAGTGGGTACAATGATTGTTACTAAAATTTAAGAGAGCGATTTCTCTGGCGCATGATATGATAGAACTTTAGAGTGAGGTAATCAGTCGGCATGTTGAAATCCAGTCTGGCTGAGACAGTGTCACTCATAAGAGCTGTGACCTATAGGGAGAGTTTCCAGCAGCCATTCAGTCATTACTTATGGCTAAATAAAACCAATGGACAACTTTTGGTAATACGCCCCATGATTTACCGAACGCTTTTCTACACAGTCAGAAAGAATTGGTGGCTCTCATGAGTTTTTAGTCCATGTGGTCTTTCCAGTAGAGTTTACTATCTAGATTAACACCTTGTTTTTTTATCTTATAGACTCGTTTAACTGGGTTGGGTCGTAGATGAATTATCCAGGGATCATTCAATTTGGTTTTCCTGGTAAAGATAATCATTTCGCTCTTGCCGGGATTAACCGAAAGACCTAAATTACGTTATAGTGTTAAGAGCGGTCTGCAAAAAAAAATACCAAAATATATTTTTTTATTTAAATGAACCAAAAATTATATAAAAAAATCTATTTTCAATAGCAAAACACGGTCTTAATGCGAAAGTATAACAAAATTATTTTCGATTGTAAAAACGATCGTATTTAAAATCGAATGTACTACAATTGGCCGAATTTCGATTGGCCGAATCACGATTGGCCGAAACACGATTAGCCGAATGATACGATTGGCCGAATCACGATTAAACCAAAAATCTTTCGATATGAAGGTAAGATTTTTGATTTTAAAAATAAAAGGTGTTTAATAATAATGATTTTTCGATATTTTTTTGATAGTAGTAAACTTTAATTTCTCGATTTGTAGATTATGGACGATTTTTTATAGCGTTTTTTATTACTCAAGGGAAGTTGTATACTTATTATTATATAAATAATTTCACATTTCAAATCAAATACAAAATCTTTTATATTATATTTATTTTAATTACAAACAAATAGTGAAATTATTTCACATTGTTTTTTATGAGGATTATCGAAAGTAATAGTGACTATGTTTTAATAGCAGAAAACAATAATTTTTCGAAAGTATTTTTTATCGATAGTTAAAAATGGTTAATTATTTTCCATTCCAATTAAAAAACTTACAAAATATTATATCAATTGTAAGAAAATGTGATCATTTTTTTTTTTGGAAAATTATCGAAATTAAATGCAATAATATTTATTACATTTATTTTTTGAAAGTTTATTTTTCTATAAGTTTTCGATGGTAAAAATGATCGATGTATAGTAAATAGACGTAACGTCCCTTTTTTAATAATAAATAATTAATAGAAAAAATATGTAATTCATTTATAAATTATTATAAATCTACAATAAAAAACTTATAATAATTTATGGAAAACATATTTTTTCTCGGTTTTTACTGAAAACAAAATAATGAATTTCATTATAGTTTTATTATTTTATGCCATTATTTTTAGATAATTACAATTAAAAAAATAATAATTAAATGTATTACTAAATCATTAAATATCAAAAAAATATTCTACAACAATTTTAATAATAATAACATTTTTATATAAATTTTGTATTTAATTTCTCTGGAGATTAATTCTGAGTTAAAAGAACATTTATATTTATTTTAATAGGTACATTTTTGGAAATGTGCAAAATTAAATAAAGGTATATAATATTTGTAGAGATAAATACCGTCAAAATATATTCACAAGCATTATAACATTTTTTTTTGAAATGTAAAAAAAAGTAAACTAAAAATATGTCATTTCTTGGAAGAAAATATTGCCAGAATTTTTGTTTAAATAAATATATATATTTTTAAATATCATTTATTTTTAATAAAATATATTTTTTTAAAATATATATTTTGTACAATATAACTATTTATAATTTATTTAAATTTAGTATACATAATTTCTCCTAAATATTACCAGCAAAAATATATACTTTTACAGGCGCTGTACATTATTCTCATGAGACTTAACCTCATGGAAAATAAATCCTTACGATATGACTAAAAATTCTAACAGTAAGTCACAATCCGCCTGTGCATTACTATCACAATTTTAGTGGCGTTAAGTCTCTTGAAATGAATTCACCACACTAATTTTACAATTAGTATATTTTATTTATTTTATAAAAAAACAGAAAAATTATATAAATGACTATTTA
>JAAAKO020016325.1:0-52521 GCA_010015015.2 Bolitophila cinerea
ATTAGTAATTTAAATTTGCTTCGGAGGCATCAATAAATATAATATATTATAAATTTATAAGTTGGTCAAGATATGCAAATATATAAATATCCATTGTTCAATAAATATAGCTAAATATCTGCATCAGATACGAAACAATGCATCCACGATGTCACTGTTTTATATAAGTGGGTGCAACGTGCAAGTCAGCATATATATTATGTATGGATTGCATAATTAGGAATATGTCCATTTATAATACAGATTTGTCTTTATTTAGATAGTATCTGTGGCTGACATTATATATTACACGGTCTATTTAGCACAAATATTGACCACCATCACTTTTCAGGACAAAACAAAATGCAATTCAATATAGTTATTTAGTATAGTATATATTTAATTAATTATAAATTATTATACAATTGTATGTTATATTGTTAAACTTCATAGATTACCTGCTAATATCAGTTTTAAATTTAAAGATGGCTTTTATTTATACACAACAACTATATTTATTTTTTTAATGTAAATCTAATTTATTTTATATATAAGAGATTTCCACAATTTAGCAAAAACAATATTTAAATATAAAACAAGCATATAAAATAAATCCAAATTTCATAATTTAATTGGTGGTAATGATTCTCAAAGACTTCAAAATTTAAAGACTGATTCCTCAAAGTCCTTGAAATTTAACAAAAACCAGGATTTTAAAAATCTCCAATTTGCATTTAAAAAATATAAATAAATATTAAATCTTTTGCAAAAAACACAAACGGAGTATTAAACAAATGTAAAATTAATACAATCAAATTGAAACCTCCAACCTGAGAAAAACTGTGCATTGGGTTATTGAATAATTAATTAACCCGTATTTGTTGAATGTCGCGTGTGAGTGCAATTTTGGCAACCGAAACCAACAACAACAAAAAAAATCACACAACAAAAAAACTAGAATCACATATTTTTGTATTCACTTTATAGTTTATAACTAACCTGGGATTTTGTAGCAAAGTTAGTTGAAGACGCAGATTAAGGACTTAGAGATTGAAGATCCCAACTCGAGAGAAAAGCACACGCACTTATATAAACGTCGCCTGGTGGATTCACAACGGATTGTCTGCGTTCCAATGTGACTCAATTTGATTGCACTTTATTTAGTCTAACTCCAAGCCGGCTAAAAGCAACAAGCACTGTTAAACTGAGACACCACTTTTGCTGGCATTCACTTATATAGAAAATCCCAGAGACCACCCGTTGTGCGGCGCGAGCATTTTTCCTCGATAAACGCTTTCGTTTGCAATGCGCCCGCCGCGCCGGCCGCTCGGCAATGTTGGGTATTATTATATTGTTTGGAATTTTACATCTATATTTAAGAATATATACAAATATCGATACACAGCATATATTTTATACTAGAGTTATATATACAAAATCATATGCCAATATAATATAATAATTGCACATCGAAAGAAAAAAATCATTCCTTCTTTTACATAATCCTTCATTCTGGAGAAGATTCAGCGGGTGGGCAAGGTTATGTGTTGTTGCATAACGTTTTGACACCTTGTTGATCCATTTGGAATTGCTTTTTGCGGTTTGGACTTGGTACAATTTTTAAATCCGTTTTTTAGAAGAGTAATTATTGAGTGAAATGGTTTAATTAATTAATTAATTCCTTTAAAAAATAAACTTTATTTTGTTTAAATACATAATGAGAGTAAAGCATAATTTTCAAAGATTCGATTCATATATAAAGTGTGAGTGACAAATATTATAAGAACAAGATGGCCCTATGGTAACACACTTTCCTTCAATAACACCTCCTTGAATTTGAACCTTTTTTTTTGTTCGCTATCTTTAAATTACCTATATGTTCTTTTTCAAAAAACGATTTCAAAAATCTACTGGGGAATAAGCAGAGTCTAAGAAAGCTGAGGTATGAACTGGATACAAAAACAGTAATATCATCAATTTTCTGTTATTATCAAAAAAAAAAATCTTTATGTGTCTTAATACAACTTTTTTTAAATTTTAAATTCAGTGATTTTTATAGTAAAAAAAATAGATTTTTTCAGTACAAAATGAGTAATTTTCTCAATAATTTTTATAGTACAAAATTACAGATTTTCTCAGTACAAAATCAATGATTTTCTCAGTACAAAATTATTAATTTGCTTAGAAAAAAATCAATGATTTTCTTATTATAAAATCTGTGATTTTTTTAGTACAAAATCGTCAGTGATTCTCTTAGTACAAAATCAGTTTGATTTTTAATACAAAATCAGTTTGATTTTTAGTACAAAATCAGTTTGTTTCTTAGTACAAACTCTGTGATTTTAATAGCAGTAATATCAGTGATTTTCTTTAGTACAAAATCAGTGATTTTCTTTAGTACAAAAACAGTGATTTTCTTAGTAACAAAATTGTGATTTTCTTAGTACAAAACAAGTGTTTTTATTAATACAAAATCACTGTTTTCTTAGTACAAAATCAATGATTTTCTTAGTACAAAATCAGTGATTTTCTTAGTACAAAATCAGTGATTTTCTTAGTTCAAAATCAGTAATTTTCTTAGTACATGATCAGTGATTTTCTTAGTACAAAATCAGTGATTTTCTTAGTCCATAATCAGTGATTTTTTTTTGTACAAAATAAGGGATTTTCTTTGTAAAAAATCAATGAATTTCTTATTACAAAATCAGTTTTTTTCTCAGTACAAAATCAGTGATTTAATAAGTACAAATTCAGGAATTTTCTCTGTACAAAATCAGTAATTTTCTCAAGTACAAATTAAATAATTTTCTCAGTACAAAATCAATGATTTTTTTTCAAATAAAATCAGGCTTTTTCATTACAAAATCATTGATTTTCTTAAAATAAAATCTGTGATTTTTACTAAATACATAATCAGTGATTTTCTTAGTACAAAATCAGTGATATTTTTTCTTATTTTTATAGTATAAATCAATGATTTTCTCAGTGTAAATCTTTAGTACAAAAGTCGTCCTTTGGCCTAAACTGCACTTTGGTCCGAAAGAGGTTTTGAAGAGCACCAAAAACACCAAAAAACCTAATTTTATGTTTAGGAAATTAACTACTTACGGGTGAAAGGGGTTCAAAGATTTGGTAAAAATTTAGAAAAAATATATTTCGGAGCATTCCGTGAAGTCTGGTAAGTGTGTTTGGTATTAAATTAAAGGTATTTAAAATATCTATATTATAAAAATTAAAAATGGGAACCCCATTCATTTAAAAAAACCTCATATTTTATACAATTTGATATAAAGAGAGGAGGCGGAGGGGGAAAACGAAAGAAATTATGCCATTTTTTTCAAAATGTGAAATCTATGCTGCTATAAAAAATATATATTCTTTATACATTTGTTTGATTTGGTTCAATTTCGTACGAACTAAGGTTTAAATGGCCTTAAACCATATTAAGCTTTAACTGCCCTAAAAAGGGTGTCCACGGCCTTAAAAACTAAAGGGCTGTTTAGGTTTGGCCTTTTACAAAATAATACCATACTTTTTTTCACCTTACCCCCTTTTCCCTCCTCCCCCTATAAAGTAAATTATATAAAACATTATTCCCGTTATTTTTAAATTTTAGAAATTTAAATACCTTTAATTTAATACCCAACACACTTTCCGGGACGCTCCGGATTACATTTTTTTACCAAATCTTTGAACTCCTCCCACCCTTAAGGCGTTCATTTTATAGAAATCATATTATAATATTCGGGATTGGGGGATACCCCCTTATGAGAGGGGTAGAGAAGAAAAAATCCCCAGGCACAAACGCCTAAAATTCCGTTATTTTCTTTTACATACATATATCTTTCTGTTTCTTGGGTATATTCGTAGTTCGCTCATTACAAAACTGTGTTTTTTTTTAAGAAGAGCAATCAGAAGACGCACTCGTTTATGTTTGCATCTGCATTACCATTATTGCGATAAATAAAAATGACAGTAGCTCTGTCAAAACAAAAATATCCTAATCGCAATTTCACACACCAATCAACAACAGAAAACATAATATTTTCGTTAAAATTTGCCATAAAAATCCTACAGTTTTAAAAAAGCGCTCGATACTCTCAAATCAAATGTCGGGTCAGTTTGAAGGAGAATCATCGTCTAGTGCGTTCGGGGACAATGAAGTGAAGAATCTATTCAAATCATGCCGCCTCTGTCTGCGCAAAGACCAAAACGTTGTGCTCGATAGTGTCTATCATGATGCCCTGAAATTCTCGGATATATACACTGCTCTCACCAGAATACAAGTAATAGAATATATAATTTAATTTTTAGCAATTATTTAAGACGGTTTTTTTTTTCATGCAGATACCAGAAACAGACATTTATCCAAATATGATATGCATGGAGTGTGCCTCAAAGCTAGTGCTATTCTACAGGTTCAAGAAAAAGTGCGAGGCATCTCACAGAAAAATGGCAAGCATTTTGGGTACACAGCAGGGCGGTATACGGTCGGAAGAGCAATTATGCGACAATGTGAAAACATCCACGGACGAATTAGACCATTACTATGAAGTGCAGACACTTGAACAACAGAACGCCGATAACATAACAGACCATTCAACAGGAACATGTTCAGAAAATGACCTGTCTGAAGATACAATTACCACTGCTCTAAAAAAAACAAAATATGTTCAACCAAAGAGAAAAAGGTCCACTAAGAAACATGATCGTCAATCGCACGCTGCCACAGACGACGAGTACTCGTATAATGAAGAAGAGAAGCAAGAGCTGAGTGCGAATAAATTAGCTCATCCGTTCGGCTGCAATACGTGCTCGAGCAGTTTCACGACTATCGCTGCCCTGTCCAGACATTCCAAAAGTCACAGCAATAGCAAATCGTACGGCTGCTTTAAGTGTTGCAAGCGATTCCGACGACGCGATGAAGTCATACATCATATGCGAACCCATAGCGGCCACAGACCTTACAAGTGTACATTATGCGATAGAGCGTACACCATGTACAAAAGTCTCAAGAAGCACGAACGCGATGCTCACGCGGTTACCAATTTCTAGTTTTCCTTCTTTCGGCTGATAGACGTTTGCAAATAACGTCATTGAGTTTATTTTATATAGTCATATAATTAATTAATTATTTTTGAATCCTTTGGATCTTCAGCACTAGTCCAATGAATATGTATATGCACCTAAAGTTTAATTACATTTAGATTATCTAATTTATTTGTGTTTATTTAGATTTGAGTTAAGAAAATACCTTTTTCAAAGGTTTAATGTTGCAAATTTAAAATAAAATTTAAAAAAGAATTGTATCCTTTTGTTATTATTTCTTTTTTCGGCTACACATTTAGAGATCAATAAAAACAACATTTTTGCATACCAAATATTTAAAAATCCCCTTAAAAAATATACTTACCGAAAAAAATTAAAAAGCTTTTAAAAAAATATGGGGCTATCTTAAAAATATGTCTTTTCTGCATATATCTTATTAAAATCTTATATTTTAGTCCACAAATTAACTTGATATCGTTCCAATGGCTTTTAAAATGCTCATTGTCTATAAAATCCTAGAAAAAATATTATTATTTTATTATTTGGCAAAAGGGCACTAAAGTTTAGGATTTAGGTGCTAAAATTATGGAGCAGCTCGAATCCTTCTGACTACATTTGAGAAGCGCTTTTAAAACTGCATTACCGCCAGAATATTTTCATAAATTTGACAGTAGCTCGCTGTTTCATCGTTTCATCAAATCAATAATAACAGCAAAAAGCAAACATAATTCTTAATTTATTTTTCAAACAAACCTATTATTTACACCATAGACTATTAGTTTCATAAGAAATAATGGATCGACTAATCCCATCGTCGTTTCGTAACATCGAAGTGAATAACTTTAGCTGTTTGTGTCGCATATGCTTGTGCCAAGAACAAAGCGTTGAACTCGATAGTGTATATCGGAATGCTGTAAAATTCTCAGATATTTTCACTGTCCTGTCTAGAATACAAGTAAAATCTAGACTACAATCATTAGAAATAACAATTTTCTATGCGATTATTATTTGCAGATACCGCCAAGAGACATTTACCCAAAAATGATATGTGAGGAGTGTGCTTCAAAGCTGGTTCTCTTCTACTTGTTCAAGAGAAAGTGCGAATCGTCTGACAAAAAATTAGAAAGCTTTCTGGGTTCGCAACAATTGATTAAAGAAGATTTCAGCAACAATGAGACAACGGACATAAGAGGAGACAATGTTCTGCACGCAAACATAACAAACGATACAGCAGAGAGTTCGGTATCTATTACAGAAGAATTTTTGAATACAAAGGAAAAAGAATTGGACCAGACATACGAGCAAAATGGTATTTATGATATTTTACCGGAAAAAGTACTTTTTAAAAAAGAGCTTTGCAACATTGACAACATGTCTATGGAAGAAGCAGGACATTTCAATGAAGTTCAGATAATAATAGAACAGAATGGTTGTCCAGAATTTATTAAAGAAGAAAACCATTTCGACGAAGAACACAGACTAGAACAAAACTATGATATCATGGAAATTCCATCAGCCACATGCACAGACAATGACTTACCAGCGGAGAGTATAAAAAATGCATCCACATACAGTCCGAAACACGGAACGCATACTATCAAAGGAAACAGTTCGGATCAATGTGACAAACGAAACTACGAATCATCTATGGATAACTTAGACCAGTCCGATGACGTACATATAATAGAACAGAAAAATAATATCGTAGACATTTTATCAGACACCTCCTCGGACGATGACCAGTCAGCGGATATTACCGAAAATGCATTAACAAACATCACGGAACACGTTGCTCCAAAAAACGATTCAATAGTTTTAAATAAAATGCTATACATGTGCGAGGAGTGCGGGAACACATTCCAAAGAAAAACTAGGCTGATAATGCATCTTAAAACTCACACTGACGCAAAAAAAAGTTCAATGAAATGTGCCAAACGAAAATACAAAACATTATTGGAAGACGTAGACCATTACGAAAATAAAAACACAATAGATACGAACTATGATCTCATGGAAATTGCATCAAACGCTTCCGCGGACAATGACCTATCAGTGGATAGCACTAAAAATGCCATCCCCAACGCTAGCACAGGTAATTAGAAATTATTTATATACAGTACATTATTAAATTAACATCAAAACTATTTTAGTTGAGTCCATAGAATGTGAACCAAGTATGTTTACTTTAAATCACCTCAAAAACGAATACAATGTTGTAAATGAAACAGAAAACCCCGAAGATACTGGTAAATAAATAATATATTTTTTTAATTTAATTTTAATTTAAAAAAACATGTAGGTCTTCCCTATGAGTACACAGCTGGAGCCCGAACAAATAGTAATCTGCTTTACTCAATTAATGAAAAACAGTTATACAGAAGAAAAAACCGATACTCATCTCATGACAGATATATTTGTAACATCTCCGAATGCCATGCTGTGCTTCAAATGGTCGGTAGTGTTTTAAAGAAAACGGCGAGATTTAAAGAACACAACCACCTTCACCAAGAAGACATTTATTTGAAAAATAAATTCCTAACAAAATTAAAAAATGACGTCAAAAATGACGATGCTAAAATAAACGAAATTTTTAATAAAAATTTACTAAGGTAAGTTTTTTTTTTATTAAACTAATTATTATTTTAAAAATGTATATTTTTTAATTTCTAACTTAAAAGTGATCCATCTGGAGGAGCGAATGTTGCCCACGACTCAGTAAAAAGAAATTTAATAAGAATTCGCTCAGGGAAAACCCAAAGCCTGAGACCAAAAACTTTAGAAGAGGTTAACATGGTCTTCGAAGACGAAGCAAACATGTGCAAATATGGCATGCACGAAGACTCGACATTATTTTATCGAGGAACTGTACAAGACGATTTGTATGGATTCACAGTTTTTACAAATGACTATATTATTAAAAAAATGGCGGAACTACAAAATAAAAGATATTATGCGGATGGAACTTTTCGAGTTGTGCCAGACGGTTGCTTCAAACAACTGCTGGTTATCCACGTAGAATATCAAAAGAACGTTAGTAAAAACCTAAATGATAATAATAAATAGAAATGATAACATTTTTAACGGTCTATTTTAGAGTTTTCCATTTATATATGCCTTGATGACTGAAAAAACTACAATAGCATATGTTCGACTGTTCGAATTCATCGAATTAAATATATGTACGTTGGAGCCGGCATCATTTATGACGGACTACGAGACGAGTTTAAGAGGTGCAGTTCGAACAGTGTACCCGAACTGTGAACAGAAAGGGTACTGGTTTCAGTTTTCACAAGCAGTTCGTAGAAAAGCTAGAAAGATACATGGCTTTTTTAGTGCAATTTGTGCTGATGTTGAGTTACATCGCTTGTACCTTAAATTTCTCGTATTGCCTTTATTACCACACGAACAAATTGTTGAAGCCTTTAATATTTTAAAATCAGACGCGGTCACGTTTGGCACAACGTTCAACGATTTTTTGCAGTACTTTGAAAGGCAGTGGATTGTGTTGGTAATGTTAATGTAAATTTTAAATTTAAATTATTTTCTAATAATATTGTATTTTAGGAGGGGCCCAAATCGTTTTCAGTTTTCGGGACGGATTTAAGCACAAATAACTTTGTTGAATCACACAATGCACGGTTGAATCAATCAATAAAAATTGGAAGTAGCTTTTTTACAATAATTTCAAAGCTAATGGTTGATGGCATCAAGAAAAGCGATGACTTAAAATTAATTGAGCAAGGCATTGCTTACCGGCAAAAAGACGTAAATTATAGAAACAGATCAGACACTATTAAAAAGGCGCAAGAAGAACTTGTGTCTGGTAAGATAACTATACATGAATTTATACTGCGCCTAACGTTCACATTTCGCACTGAGATGGCAACATTTGAAGAGGGTAACGTTTCGGACGGTGATCTCGTGGGGTCGGAGGATGGTGATGAGGATGAAGAATTTAAGTGGGCAAATGACCACGAGTTCTTTACAGCGCCCTAGGTTGAGGCCCTTATAATAGCAATTCGTCGATACCACATTAATAAATATGTTATTTATAATACATACAATGAAAATAATTCATTAGAAATCATTTATTTTATAGTTATTGTTTTGTAACCTTAATAAATGAACGATTCATATTTGTGCACAATAAATGTTTTTTTTAAATGATGCAATTTTTTAAATGTTAGCAATGTTAATTATGTGAGGACGAATTCTACTTGTTGTAGTTGTGATTATCAACCACATCTACATGTGATCAATTATAATATGTTAAAATTAAATTAGTTTCTGTTGAGACGAGTATATAATTTTCGGCAGCGTTTGTGCAGTTTATGCTTTAGTGCCTGAAGATTTTTTCTTCCCCTACCCTCTCTAACACCGAATATCATAATAGGGTTTCTAGGGAATGAACCATTTAGGGGTAGGAGGGGTTCAAAGATTTGAAAAAAATATATTCCGGAGCGTCCTGGAAAGTATGCTTAGTGTTTTTTGGTTATCAAATTAAAGGTATTTAAAATATCTAAAATTTAAAAATAAAATAGGGGAAATCGGAGCCTTGTTCTGGAGATATTAAAAAATGTGATATTTCATATAATTTGCTCTAGGGGGAGAAGGGAAGGGGGAGGCGAATGGTGGGTCCTATAACCTCCATTTTATTTTTAAAATAGAGATACAAATACCTTTAATTTGATACCCAACACACTTAAAACACTTTCCGGGACGCTCCGCAATAACTTTTTTTTATTTTTTTTACTAATCTTTGAACTCCTCGTAAGGGGTTCATTTCCTAGAAACCATGATATGTTATTCAGGGTTTGGGGGTTCCATCCCAACACCTCATCAAGGCAGAAGTTCAGTTTGAGCCTTTTAGGCCTAAACTGCACTTTATCCGTCTCTTATTCTATCGATATACCCTAACTTTAATATATCATAAGACGCACTCATCTTAAAAATGCAAACATAACCAACTGCATTACCGACCAAAAACTTGTTTTCAAATTGTCATTTGCTGTCATTTATTTATTAGAACAACAACAAAAATCTTATTTATATTTCCAAACAAAACTTTTTTTTAATTTTAAATTCCTCAACTACACCCGAAAACATACAAAAAATGACGGATGACATTAGGTCTGACGCAGAGCCATCGTCCTGTACACACAATGCGGCCGACGAGAAGAACCTTCAGCTATCTTGCCGCTTATGCCTGTGCGATGAGCAAAACGTTTCCCTAGATACCGTTTATCAGAATGCCGTTAAATACTCGGAAGTGGTCACTGCCCTTACACGAATACAAGTATAATACTGTTGTCTGACTTCATATAGTCTTCCTATTCCACACACTCACACAATGCACTATATTTCCAGATACTGCCATCGACCAATTATCCAAATATGATATGCATGGAGTGTGCCTCAAAGCTGGTTCTGTTCTACAAGTTCAAGAAAAAGTGCGAGTCATCTGACAAACTACTGGAAAGCATTCTGGGAACATCACAAGAGGAAGCAGAGGCGGCATCAGTACGGTCCGAAGAAGAAATGTACAGTGAATTCTGCAAGGATGAGCATGCCTCCGAGGAAGAATTCGACCTGTACTACGAGGTGGAAACATTGGAAATGAACGATATCGGTGACATTTCGTCAGACACAATAGTCGATGCCATTGTGTCGCCCGCAGACGATACCAAAGAGGATTCCGTGGACGGCATCAAAGAAGATTCGCCAGACGGCAACAAAGAAGATTCCGAAGGCGATATCAAAAACGATACCGCTGACGACAGTCCAGAGAACCGTGTATCATCACCAAAGGTTTCAACGCACACGAGGGTTCAACACCAGTGTGAAGAGTGCGGTCGTACGTTCACACGCAAATCTACGCTGATCCAGCATCGCAACTCACACACCGGCATCAAGAACTTTGCGTGCGACAAATGCGACACGTTGTTCTCACGAAAGTCTCACATGGAAATTCATATGCGTCGGCACGACAACGTCAAGCCTTACGTGTGCGTTGTGTGCTCGCGCAGTTTTACGCGATCCAGTGATCTGGCCAGACATTCACGTATTCACACGGACGAGAAAGTGTACGGTTGCTTGGAGTGCGACAAGCGCTTCAAACGATCGGCGGACGTAATAACGCATATGCGATCGCACAACGGACAAAGACCGTACAAGTGTGCTCGATGCGTGAAAGCGTACACGACGCACAGTAGCCTCAGGAAGCACGAACGATCGCAGCATGGTTTAGATTTTATAAAGAAGAACAATTTTCCAGAGTCGATTGGAATCGTTGAGGTTGAGGAGAAATAGTTGTTTTTTTATGATTTCGGAATTGTCTAGATAGGAAGGAGTGCCTATATTATAATCTTAAATCGAAAATGCGTGCGAAATAGAATTGTTTAACTTGTTAATGTAAATATATCTTTTAAAATAGACCAAAAACGTTTTTCGTATATTTTTTTTCATTTATATTATTTATTAATTTTTATACCTTTAGGAAGGACAAATATTAACTCATATTAACCCCCTTAACGCCAACAGCGCCCTCGCACTACACTTACAATATCCAGTTCAGTGGAGCGTACATATGTCAAATGTCAACCAGACAAACGAAATACGAAATCATTTTGCATAGACTTTTTCCGCTGAACATTCCGTGTGTGCAAGAATTCCTTTTGTCATTAAAATCATTCACGGATTCACGCAAAGCAAACAATCCTTCACCCGTGACCCGTGTGTTTGACAATCCTATAGTAATCCTCATCCTCAGACAGTGGTGAAATAGACAATCTAAACAGCAATTTAAGCTCTGCCTGCGTGTTTCTTTGCCTCACGGTCTAAGTTTTGTTTAGTGTGTGTGTGTGTATTGAATTTATTTATACATATAATTTATATGTATCCGAGCACACGGCTGCCTTGTGAGAAGGAGGTGTTGCGCGCGATGATCTCATTGTGAATATTTATCTTTCGCGATTCGCGACGAAAGTTAAACGCATATTAGATATATATTAAATCGACGCACGTCCTGCAATCAATCCCAAGTGTGTTCTTTATAACTGCTGTCGTATTCGGTTGCTCCAACGTATTGTTTCGGTCTCTGTGTGTGTGTGTGGGTGGGTGACTGTTTCTTATCACACACGACACGATTAGCTACCGCTGATTACAGGTCGACGCAATTTTGCACGCATACAATCACAAATACTAGATATAATACCGCATACACGCGCGCTCGCCGCTCGCTCGCCAGAAATGCATTTGAAGTAGCTTTTGGTAAAACCGCTTTAGTTCGTATATTCCCGCATAGAAGTGCCTTTTTTGCATAACAAAAAATACACTCATCGCACACGTAAACATCAGCGCGCACGCACGCGCATTAACAACAACAACCATGAAGAAGCAATTGCACAAGATCAAAATTGCTGCCGAGAATTTCTCAAGGTAAATATTGTGTTCGAATATGTGTGTGTGACTATTTTTTTCACTTGCTTTATTATAAAAATAGTAAATGTTTCGCGATGTAATGCTCTTTGTGTGTGTGTGTGATTTATGCGTAATTTTAGCAAATGCGTTTTTATGATTTGTTTATATATTAAATAACATTAATTATTTGCACATTAGGAGAGGCTGCAACCGACTAGCCCATGTTTTATTGAAGGTGTTACCGTGGAGGCGATGCTGACACAGAATTCTAAATTCATATTTAGTCATTTATTTCAAAATATTAAATCAAAAAACAATCTCTTTATACTTATAATAAATAAAAGCATTGTAGGCACATACACACAACAAATTTGTCACCTCGTATCGCGCTTATCTCTCTTTCTCTGTTCAATGTGTTTATATGTAATCATTATATTAATTAATAATTGCATTTGTATAAGTTTATGTAGACGACGATTTATCTATGTAGACGACGTGAATTTTGCGAATTGCCTTATCACTACAACCATAGAAAAATGGGGATAACACAAATCTGGATACTTTTTATTGAATCAAACACAAATTTAACTTTAAAGATTTCTATTGTTTACATATTATTGTGTATGATCAACAGTATAACTTTCAATTCAATCAACCCCTATTGTATAAATTTACATAATGTATGTCCAAGGATTGACCCTTTTCCATTGTCCAAGAATTAAAAAAATAAGTTCCAAACTTTTAAATTATTACTCGAATTACTCATTCTTAATTTTGATAAAATTGTAGTAATGTTTTTCAGTCTAAATCCGTAAACAATTTGTTCGTATTCATCATCTAAAATCTATCGGCAAATAATCTCTCTAACGCATACAATTTCTTTAAATTTCAGGCCAGCTAAGCCGGACACGAACAGCGAGGAACTGGTGAACGCAGACAAACAGGTCGAACGCTACAAAGATGTGCTGGAGAAAATCAGCAAGAAATTCTCGCCGAATCCGAGCAGCGGCAGCACAGCAAACGCTGACCAGGATCCGGCTGCACGCGAAAAGCGCTGCAAAAAGGTGCACGAGTACCGATTGGCTCAGTCTATGGATGATTCGCTAAAAGACCTACCCGACAGTCTGCTCCGGAACGTGCTGGAGAATTGCTGTACGTATTTTACACGGGCAATCTCATAAGATTTTTAAATCTGTCTTTTAATACACTTTTTAATCTGTAATACACGATCTAATCTAAAATCCGAAATTCTCAGCCAAACTCGAGAAAAGTATTGCCTGCGAAATCATCAACAACGAGATCAACGTTGAGCTGGATGTCACCAAAAAACTGACCAACATTATGGACAATCACATAAGCACAATTCAGAAGCAGAAACGTATTGTGACCAAACTGATGCAGGACAATGAGTCCGCGAAGCACAAGTATCAGGTAAAAACATTTGAAGCGATTATTATTTGTTAAAGTATAATTCTTTATTTAAGAGGACAATTTAGGGGCGATTCCCCATCATCAAACTTCCTAATCAAGTTAATTTTTATTCAAAGGCTGCCCTCCGCGTAAACGAGAACCCTGCCAAGGTAACACAATTACGTGAAGAGCAAGAAGAGTGCGAGACAAAGCTCGAGAAAGAACGAGACATATGGGCTGCCGAAATGTTTGAGCTGATTGCCGAAGAAGAGAACATAGCGAACTATGTTGTTAACTACATTAAATACCAGCAACTGTTTTATCGTTCGGCTCTGGAAGATATTGAGGATGTGATGGATCGCGTGAATGTTTTAATAAGTAAGTTTAAATTTTATTAAATAATTATGCGTATATTCTTATTAATTATTGTACTTCAGAAGGTAACAACAAACGCATCTACAAGGTTCCACTCGAGGATCATTTGGCTGTGACAAATCGTACAATTTCCTATGTGATTGAGCTGTGTGTTTGTAGTTTACTGGAAAAGGGACTCTATGAAGAAGGACTGCTGCGCGTCGGATGTGGTGAGTTTTCAGAATTTCACATTTGATTTGATCAATTTCTAAAGTTTCTCTGAATTCCCGTGTAGCTGGCACAAAACTGCGACGCCTTCGCACCGCCATCGATGCCAACTTCATCGGAGCGCCGTTCCCCATCGAATACCAAGACGTGCACGTCATCGCCGGCGTTTTAAAATCCTACCTGCGAGATCTACCCGAACCATTGCTCACGTTTCGTTTGTACGATGCATTTGTGACGGCCGCCCAGCTGCCAAGCGAAGAGAAACGCAAACGAGCCATTCTGAATGCCGTGAATCAACTGCCAACCGGACATCACTTTAATTTGCGCTATTTGACGAAGTTCCTGTCGATCCTGGCCCAAAAGAATCAGCACAACAAAATGTCGTCACAGAACATAGCCATTGTGATGTCACCGAACCTACTGTGGCCACCCGACTCCATGGAAACGAACTACGTGCAGAAGGTGAACAGTACAGCGTCCGTAAACACCATTGTCGAACTGCTCGTGTCCGACTGGAGCTTTTTCTTTGGCGGTGAAATTGATTTCTATGTAACAATGACACGCGACGAACTGTTTCCGGACAACGGTGGATTCTCGTATGATCGTGATCCGGATCTGATGTCGAAGTCTATGCATGTGATGGGAAGTCTAAGTGGCATTGGAGGCAGTTCAACGGATTCATCGGCAACGGCCACAATTCAAACGCACTCACGTAGCAGCAGTCACGATACTAGTCAAATACGATTGAACAGTGATCCGATGAAACGGAGCCAATCAAACAGTTCTATGTCGGACAATTCAAGTCCGCCGCAGAGTAGTCCAAAGTTGCCCGTGCGACGCAAGCACACTAAGCAGGTGGCTCCGACGCCACCTGACACAAAGTTTCAGAAGAACGCTTACGTTGAGTACAACTTGAGCGGTGCGAAGGTGAAACTAACGAAAACCCGTAGTGATTGTGTGTCACGCATTAGTGATCCGCCTGACGATGATCTGGTGACCCTACGACAGATGCATTTGACGCAGAAAATGGAACAGGCCGCTCAGACGGGTGGTGGAATTGTAAAACCACCACTTTCGCAAATACAACGGTTCGGTGGCAGCAACGATAATCTGTTTAAGCCCGAGAAGCCACCAAGGCCAGCAATGATTCCGGCTGAATGTCAAACGCTCAATCGTAACTCGTACCGAACGAAAACTTCGGATCGGTGTGCTGGCAGCGCTGTGAAACCCGTTGCAATGCCACGTAGCGTATTGTCGATGTCGGCTCGAAGTACAGAGAACCTAATGTCTGAGACTCGTCGATACAACGATGACGATGAGAACATTGACGAAGCGGTGGCCTTGCGCGAGAAGCCAGATTCATCTAGTGATAGACCAGACAAACCGGCCATTCCGGAACGACCAATTTCTCTGATGCGACCACCAGCGACCAGCAACAAAGGAAGCGCAGAGTTTTTCCTTCAAGATGGCTCGAATGGAAGTGCTACGCTGAAGAAAACCCAAAGCTTTCGTGGAAATGGTGGAATGGTCCCGTCAAACATGAAAAGCATGAATGGTAATAATGGTAGTCTCACGACACTCGAGCGCACCCACATTTATAATGTGGACAAAAAGCAGGTGGCGATTATTGATTTCGTAGACTCTTCCAACACTAACAACACCAATAACAGTAATAATTGCAACAAACCTCCGTTACCCATCTGTACCAGTAGCGCCGTTGAGGTAGCCACAACGGCAGCATCAGCAGCAGCAGCATCTCCTGTTAGTACTAATGCCAGTACTAGTCACGACGATAAACTTATAGATGAGACAGCAGTAACAGCCGCAGTGGATCAGCAGCAACCAATAACCGGTGGTGGCATCGGTCAGGTTCCTCCGTCACCGCGTGCTTTCGATCCAAAGATTAAAAGACCACAGATACCGGCTCCACCACCACCGACGAATAGGCCCAAGTCAGATGCCGACTCGACTAATTTATAACAAGAGTTTTTAATTTAACTCTGAACTCGTATAAGGCTCCGGTAGTCACACGCTCACAACGTGTGATTGTGATTTTTCTTTTTTTCTTGTAAGATTATATAGTGAACCGAAGGCAGCTGGTTATATCTACTAGATATAATAACACCCACCTTTGTTTATGGTTCCCAAATTACTTCACAAAATGTTGTTCATATAACTAAACAAACAAAAAAAAACATTAAAATTCGACCTCTTTATTACACCGCGCGCTAATCAAACACATGGGGAGGATGACGTGCGTGTACGTGCTCCTAGAGCACACGTTAGATCCCCAGCACAATAATACGTACGCTCGACGCCGCCTTTTTATCACCCATTATTACTATTTTTATTTCTATATATTTATTTTATTATTTCTTTTTGCATTCGATTGTTTTTGTTTGAAACGGATTAAATTTGAAAAGGGATTTATTTGAACGGAGCACAGCCCATAACCCCCATTCTGCATCAATTGAATTGATGTGTATTAAGGGTTTTTCCTGTCGCACCGTGGCTGCAATATAAGTATTTCCACACACACACACATACACCACTTTGTATACATTATATATATAAAAATAAAAAATAAAATTTAAAAAACCTAAAATATTTTTGATGAATTTGGTCATTACATATTTATTATAAATAAAATAAGAAGGGACATGACAATTATTGTAAATATGCTAGAGTCTATCAGGACAAATATGAATATTCTTTTTTCGGACTCGAAAACGATTCTGAGCTTGCACAAACCTTGCGCATATGCTTCTTGTATCCACTGAACGAGCTGTACGCGAGACCACACTTATCGCATTTGAACGGTTTCGCGCCCGTGTGCGATCGCATATGCGTTTTCATGCCGCACGGCCGCTTGAAACGTCGCCCGCACAAATCGCACGCGTAATCAAACCTATCCTGGTGCACGATCTTGTGCCTGGACATATTGCCCAACTTTCGAAAAGTTAGACCACAGATATCGCAGGAAAACGGCTTGATCTGATTGTGAATCAACATGTGTGCACTGATGTGAGATTTTCGTGTGAAACGCATCAGACAAATGTCACAGCTGAACTCCTTGAAGTCACTGTGTACAGTACCATGTCTTCGCAGGTCAGTGATGCGCTTGAATGTGCGACCGCACTCTTCGCACTGAAACTCACACGGTGAATCCGTTCGTTTGTACGGAACCTGACGTCCGCGGCTCTTCGGCTTAGGAAACATATGGTTTTGCGCGTATTTATCAACATAAATTGGCTTTGTTAGTGGCTTCTGCGCTTTCTGATTCTGATTTTGAGAAGATTCAGGTACGGCGACGACGCTGTCTAACGAATCCATGCTGTCGTCGAGATAATCACAGTCCTCCTCATCGTCTACATGCTCTTCAACCGGATCAACCGTCGACACGTTAACGTTCGTTTTGTGCTGATGACTAAGATTAAATCCATTTTTTGAGCAGTCCGTAAATTCTATCGTATCCGCCAATAACGTTTCCTGAAATGCATCTTCTTCACCATTAACCTCATCCTCATCTACACCATCATCTTCTACTTTATCCACTTCACTTTTAATCGATGTGGCCAACGGAAAGAGTGCTTTCAATTTACAATCGGATAGTTCGCAATGTTTCCGGAACTCTAGGAACAACAGTAGTTTCTTGGCGCACATTAAACAGATCATTTTTGGAAAAATGTCATCCCTGCTCAGCTGAAAAACGAGAATTGTGTTTTTTTACGTTTAGCAATCAAGAGCAATGAAGACATGAATAATATTACACTAACCTTAAGCCTTGTGAAATACATAACCACATCTGAGTACTCGATGGACTCGCCAGCGATTCGAGAAAATAATTTCACGTCCTGGCCACGCTTCAGGCAGAGGCGGCAAGATTTTTGCATTTTGTCAATGATCTCGAGCGTTCGCGTTTGGAGTTCATTTGTCATTTTTTTAATGTTTATTTTTCTTACATTTATTTGTAAGATTTAATTATAGTTAAAGTCTATGTTCAATTGATTTTTGGTTTATGCGTGTTCATGAAGATTAGAGACAATTTTTACTGTTTTTAAGATTGTGTTTTGAGTTGTTTCTTGTTTATTGTTTATGTTGTGATAGACATTCTCTTGTGGATGTATTCTTTAAAATTATTGACTTTTATAGACGGTAATGCAGACACAAGTTGTTGACATGCAAAAAATGCAATAGCGAGTGAGTGCGTTTATCTCTTGTTTTTTCGCCTTTAAAGGAATATGAAAATGTTTGCTAAGAAAATGTTTGCAATTAAAAATTAAATTAAAAAATTGGGTCAATGAGGAACGAGAGATAATATATAGGAAAGTGCTGGACAATTTTGTTTCTTATACATTTTGGTATCAAGTTCTTTGAATCTCTTTCCTCCCAAAAACAACTATATTTTTTCCTGATTAAATATAGAACTTTTATAGGGGCCATTCTTTTATTTTAGTTTTAAAAAACAGCAAAAACTAGAGTATTTACCAGGGTATGGAAAGGAATAATCAAATCTCAGGACATCGCTAAATTTGATCATCTTTATATAGAACGTATTGGAACTTTTATCCTTTTAATCAAAACCAAATATTTTTAAGGAGACTTTTCCAGGTTAACAGGCATTTTGTGATCAAGTTAAAACAATATATTATAAAATTTCATTTTGGGGAGGGCACTGTAAGGGTTGACAACTCTTTAAAATGTGACGCCCGAATCAATACCCAAAAATAGGCTGAAAAAGATGGTTGTTATAATTGTATAATTACACTTTAGCGGAAAAACCTATTTTTTGTTAATTTTGGGATATAGAGAAGAGTGGTAAAAGGGAGGGGGGATTTAAAGTTCAAAAGCCCAATTTTATATGATTTTGGGAATGTTTAAGGGCTGGTTTTTCAAAAACGGTAAACTGTAGAGAAAAACCAAACTTTTTTATAGTTATTTTCCTTTCTTCTACTCCTTTCCAGTAAATAGTAAATAATATTTTAGTTTATGCTAGTGTCTTCATCTATTTTTTCGTAATTAATATAAGGAAGCTTCCATGCATCCCTTAAAAAGGATCCGCCTTCTGGATACATGATATGATCACTGAAAAGTATCGTAATTTGTAATTCAAATTGGATAAGTTTTTGTACAATTTTGAAACAATTAAGAATGAAATAAAAACTTCTTACAAATCATAACACATGTCATCATATTATATCTAAATTTAATAATTTATTATATAGTACCTTTCTATTAAAGAATATAAAAATATAAAAATATCCTTTTAAAACCAAACATAGATTTCGTTGTGTATTTGTAAATTAAAGGTATGGTAAATAATTTAGAGATGAGTAAGGACCATTGGAGTAAGGATTTCCAATATCACATAACAGCGCAATTGATACAAACTACTCCTGCCGAAATGACTTTTTATCATAACTGTTACAACCAGCCTAGCCTAAGAGGCAAAATTTACTGTGTCCAAACACACGGTGCTAACCTTTACCAAAGATCTAGTACAAGTTTTATTTATTCAAAACAAAACCCACTAGCAAGTAGCCTTAGTAGCCGTAGGTTCGTTACCGTGTCCATGAATCTTGCGCAAATGTTTCTTATAACCACTATAGCAACTGTACGTGATACCGCATATGGCACATTTGTACGGTCTCTCACCGGTGTGCGATCGCATATGCGTTTTCATGCCGCACGGTCGCTTGAAACGTCGCCCGCACAATTCGCACGCATAATCAAACTTATCCTGGTGCACGGTCTTGTGCCTGGACATATTGCCTAGCTTCCGAAAGGTTAGACCACAGATATCGCAGGCAAACGGTTTGATTTGATTGTGAATCAACATGTGTGCACTTACGTGAGACTTGCGTGTGAAGCGCATCAGACAAATGTCACAGCTAAACTCTTTGAAATCACTGTGAACCCTACGATGTTTTCGTAGGTCGGTGTTGCGCTTGAATGTCAGACCGCATTCTTCGCACTGAATCTCACTCGGTGCATCCTTTCGTTTAAGCGGAACTCGACGTCCGCGTTGACCGCTTTTAGGCTTAGGACATGACACACGTTTCTGCACATATTTATCAACATAAATTGGCTTTGTTAGTGGCAGCACCTTCTCTAATTTCTTATTCTCACCTAATTCAGACACTGTAACAACGCAGTCTAAGGATTTCGTGCTCTGCTTATCATCTACATGCTCTTCAACAGTACAAATATCGTTTTCCATCGAATCGCTTGATTTGTGCTGCTCACTAAGATCAGATTCTGTTTTTGAGTAGTCACTAAATTTTATCGTATCCGTCAATAATGCTTCCTGTAATGTATCTTCTTCACCTTCGATTTTAATCGATGAAGTTAACGGTAAGAGTGCTTTTAATTTACAATCGGACAGTTCGCATTGTTTCCGGAACTCTAGGAACAACAGTAGTTTCTCGGCGCACTTTGAACAGATCATTTTTGGAAAGATGTCATCTCTGCTCAGCTGGAAAATGGAAATCGTATTTTTTTTTGTATTGTGATCATATGAGAAACGAACACACAATACCTTAAGTCTACTGAAATACATAACCGCGTCCGCGTACTCGATGGCCTCTCCAGCGATTTGAGAAAACAATTTCACGTCCTGGCCAAACTTCAGGCAGAGGCGACAAGACCTTTGCATTTTGTCAACAATCTGGACCGTTTGTGTTTTGAGTTCATTTGACATTTTTTGTATATTTAATTAATATTTACTTTAACAAATTGTTGGCTTTAGCGTATTCATTAAAATGTAAGTTGTAAGACAATTTATTTAATGCTTTTTCTTCTTTTTGTTTATGTTTTTTATATTCTCTTGTACATGAATTTCATGCTCTTTTGACATTTATGGACGGTAATGCAGACACAAGTGCGTTTGTTTCATTGTTTTTTGGTTTTTTAAGTTAAAAATATATACTCTTTTATTTCTTTTTAAGTTTTTATAAATATATATTACATTTTTTATCATAGAACTAGGAAAAGATTTTTTCAATTAAACTTCTACTATCAAATTAACTTCCGCTTGAATTTTCTTTCTTGTCCTTTAATTTTTTAGAGATTTGTGTACGTACTTTTATAAGCTTTGGCTCTTTGATTTTGAGAATGTTGAGATCCGTGTTAAATTTTTATTTCCGTTATTTTCTGTCTTTTATAAATGTCAAAATAAATACAGTTCCATATTAATTTCTATATATTATTTTAGTGCTTATATAAATGTAGAGTTTGGGTTTTTGGATTAAAAAAGTTGAAAATAAATCGTCATGTTTTAATGATTAAATATAATAAAATCACTATCTTGAGCGCCAAATGGCTTCCATACACTCCGCTGCTTTTCTGAGCATTTGGAGTTATTTTGGATTAGCTCGTATATAGTTCTTAATCCACAGCAGCAAAAAAGACCCGAGTGAAGCCAGTGTGAAAGTAAAACAATCTATTCCTTATTATTCCTTAGTATAATCCAAACAATGATTAAATAGTTATATACGGGTTAGATATACTTAGCAATTTGATGGTTTTTGGATCTTTTGCGCTCTTGTTTGATCCGTTTTTCTGTTTCATCCTATCAAGAGAGAGGTTAAGACCATAAATCATATTTTTTCAAAACTAATGCGCGAATAACGTGGTTATTCTTTAGACAAATTTTCGCACGTTAAATCTAACTTTTTTCTATAACCACACAATTTTGATCGCTGTAATGGCAGTAATCCTTAATCCTTGGTATTCCATTAAATGTATGCACAGTTTTTATATATTTTTGATTAGCTTCTCTTACTCCATTTACCAAAGATATTAAGAAACGAAAGTTACAAAAAGGGTATTTTAATCAATCAAACTAAATTACACTCCCAGTAAAATCTGATACGTTCATAACTACTACTAGCTAGCTGACTAATTAAATATTCAATTACAACCAAAAAAATCTTGGAAACAGAAAAACGCTGAACAATTGATAGGTTAAAAATGCGCCTAAATCGGTTATATGACACGTTATTAATTCTCAAAGAACAATGAAAATTCATAGTTTTTATTTGATGAATTCCGCCTAAAAAAACTCCTTATAATTATAGTCTAATAGCCATTAACCCACCCAAGGATCCCACACTAACGAAGCAAATTGATTGGCTGGACTATCTACCTAAACATTAGGTATACCTGCGCGAGTTATCAGCCAAAAAAGTATAAATAGGAAATCGTTATCCTTCAATCGTCCACCGAGTATTACGTCCGTTTCGTCGACGTATATAAAACAACGAATTAAGAGGAGTTCAATAAAAAATACACAAAAAGGATGTGTATCGAAAGGTAAGCTTTTTAGCTTGAGTTTGAATTTAAATGCCAGTATATTTATCTCTGTGAATATATATATAGTATTACGGGACCAGCTATTCTAATGGCCGTGAAACACTGCAACGTGGAACGCGTGCGGGAGCTTCTCGATGGCGGAGCTGATGTTCAGAGCATTTCCAGCGATGAGTACGGATACTCACTACTGCATATAGCCACATGGAAACAAAACGAACAACTCGTCCGACTTCTGATTGCCCACAATGCAGACATAAACTACAAGACCTCAAACAACCTGACGCCAATCCGTCTGGCGGCATTCTTTGGATACGATCGCATGCTTCGCGTTCTCTTCGAATACAATACGGTTGATTTGGCACTCATTGGAGACAATGCCATGCACATTGCCGTGTCCCAGGGTCATCTAGCCTGTGTCGAGGTTATACTGCAAAATAATGTATCCATCGAATGTGTAACCTCCCTTGGATTGACACCGCTAATGCTGGCCGCACAGTTTGGACACAGCGCGATCGTTGAGTACCTGCTCGAGCAACGAGCAAATGTGAATGCAACAGCACCAGCTCACGGTAAAATGCATGCCCGATGCACAGCGATGCATTTGGCCGCACATCATGGCTACCTGGATATCGTAAAGGTTCTTTTGAGATACGGTGCCGATACGAAAGTTCAAAACTGCAGTGGGCGTACACCGCTCACGATGGCCACCATAAATGGACATGCCGATGTGGTGGCTGCTCTGCTTTGCCATGACAAGAGCGACATCTCACGAGCACTCCATGCGGCAGCTCTGAATAATCGCACAGACATTATTAGATCCTTCACAAGACATGGCATCGATATAGACTGCCTGGTGGGATCGAGTTTTAATTTGAATAAAACCGATGACGGAAATACGGCTCTGCACCGGGCTGTGGGACGTGGTCATGCCGCTACATGCAAAGTTCTTCTAATGAATGGAGCCAGGGTGGATATCAGAAATACCCAGAAGGATTTTCCGTTAAACGTTGCCACGGAATTGGGTAACGAGGAGATTGTGCAGCTGCTGCTAAAGTTTGGTGCTTCGGTGGAGGCGGCCAACAAACAATGTGAAACACCCCTAATGCAGGCCTGTTTCAAGGGCTACGTGCGAACGGCTAGGGTACTTCTCAAGAACGGTGCATCCGTGAACGCAACCAACGAAAAGGGTATAACTCCCATTCAGGCAGCATCCATCACAGGCTGCACAGAGCTCGTACGAGTTCTAATTGATCACGGTGCGGATATCCAAAGCAAGGACGTAACCGGTATTAGTGCTGTGCACTGGGCAATATTTAAGGGAAACACAAAAACCACACGGCTACTCCTGTCCGCTGGTGGAGCGGTTCCCGAAACGAATGGATTCTCGGTACTGCATGCTGCTGCATTCGGTGGTCTGGTCGATCAGTGCAGACGCATTCTGTTAGACGATATCTCGCTACTGAACACCACTGATTCGCAAGGACGCACACCGTTGCATATGGCCGTGCAACGAGGTCATCGAAAGGTAGTGCTCCTGTTACTTTCCTACAATGCAACTTTACTGAAACGCTGTGCTGCATTACATCTGACTCCCCTGGAGCATGCAATGGACCGGAAGCTAGTACGAATCTCGTTGTACTTGCAGCGAGCGCAAATGATTCTGCATCCGTTTACACTTGTCATCATGCGGGATGAGGACAATACGGATGATTCCATACAAACCATATTGTCTTACAATGAACTGTGCAATTATGAGGTTCGGATTATGATGAACATCCGATTTCGGAATACCACCGTAACGCTGCTGGACATTTTGCAGGCCAGTGATATTGGAGTGATGAACTATCTGGAGAACACAGACATCGAGGAAACGTTGCGCAGTGAAAGCTATGCGGTGCTGTTTCCGATCTACACGGAATATATTCGAAGACAATACAGGAAAGGCCAGTGCCGCCGGGTCGCAACAGCAGCGGCTCGGTGGCGTCTGGCAGCGCTGGCCGAGCACAGGGTTCCGGGAGCGTTCGGACCGATGCAGGACATTGCCGATCAGATTTTAGCCAGAGTGCAATGGAATAAGATTGAGATGATGGCGAAGCGGGTAGAGCCGGAGGGAGATTTAGATGGTGATGCGTCGGGTGGCACGTCATCGCCAGTAGGTGTGGTGGTTGAATCTTCGGGTGAGCTATCAGTAAAGACGTTGGTAAATCCGTATGAAGAGCCGACCGATAAAACGTCAAGGTGTCAATCAGTAGTTCCACTGACTACTCCGTCAGTTGATAACCCGCCAAATATGTCGATAGATCCGCTGATTACTACGACAGTGTATCCTATCGTTGATCCGTCGGATGGTCCATCGTTAAAGCTATCGGTAGAATCGCTATTTAATCTATCACTGTAGAGCCATTGGATGATCCAATGAAATAACAATAAATTTTATAAGTATTATATAATTATCATTTAAATATAAGCATATTAGATAAATACTTTTGTGTTGTGTATTGAATTGAATAATAATTATCAAGAACTGTGGTGTGGATCGAAAGAGAGTGGTATGTTGTCCATGCCGGTCCGTATACAAAAACATTTATTTTGATTGAGCAGTGTTTATTTGACGGTAGCTGATTTTTGTCTGTCTCTACTTAATTTTTCGGCTACCTCTTTTTATGCTTCTTCTGTAATTGCGCCCCTTTCTTACCTTTCTAAGACTCACAAACTATTCAGAATTTTATATTGGGCTATAAAAGCCTTTATGGGTTTACATATGTTATAGCCGCTTGACTGACTTTATCTCTCTCTCTCTCTCTCTCTTCCTTTGTCTCGTGATGCCACGGAGTAAAAAATATACCACAAAGTCTGTGCTATAGCACAGCGCAAGTCTGTATAAGACATGTCGAATCGAATTGAGTGGCTTTTCGCGCCTGTTAATATATCACCTTGCATGTGTGATATTAAAATTTAACAGGCGTAAGAAACGCCACTAGATTCAATTCGATTTTTCTTAGTCTTCCACTACACTAGGGTATAAATAATTGGGCAATTCAGTCATAATTCTACAAATCTTACTATCATAACTCTTATTTTTATTGAAAAACTTCATGGCCTTTGAAGAAGTTTTAAAGATTTTTTAAATATGTGTATGATATAAACTTTGTTATGGCAAGAAATGTCCAGATTAATAATTAATTAAAGGTCAATTGAATATAACGGTCATAATATCTGTAAATCCAGCGGTAAACTTGCCTTTAATCATAATTGTTTAAACCACATCCTCTATTAATAAGACATCACAAAATACACAAATAAAATATACTGCGTGTCTCCACAAGATCTAGTACGAGTTATATTTATTCAATATAAAACCCATTAATAAGTAACATTAGTTGCCGTTGGCTCGCTGCCGTGTCCATGTACCTTGCGCAAATGTTTCTTATACCCACTAAAGCAACTGTACGCAATGCCACACACGGCACATTTGTACGGTTTCTCGCCGGTGTGCGAGCGCATATGAATCTTCAAGCCACTGGCGCGCTTGAACTGCCTACTGCACAGAGAACACTTAAATGCAAACTTATTCTCGTGCACGATTTTGTGCACAAACAAATTGCTGCGCTTTCGGAAGGCCACGCCACAAATCTCACACGCAAACGGTTTGATTTGGTTGTGGATCAGCATGTGCGCGGAAATGTGAGACTTTCGCGTGAAACGCATCTCGCAGATGTCACAGCTGAACTCCTTGATGCCACTGTGTACGGTCCGATGTTTTTGCAGGGACGTATGATGCTTGAAAGTACGACCGCACTCTTCACACTGTGACGGACTGTCGGTGTCATAGTGTTTCTGGCGGGCGACCAGTTTATCGACTGCACTGCGAGGTGGCTTCTTTTTAGATTTCTTCGGTTTCTTGGTGTCCAAATTGATTTCTTTTTTGATATTGAAGTTACTCAATTCAGTTTGGTCAATTGTGGGGGGCTCTTCCATCCTTGGACAGTCAGAGTCAATATCTGATGCGGTATTATCATCATCGAATGTATTGAACCATGTTTTGTCGTCTGATATTGATTCCAATATGGTTTCAGTAGATTCAGACTTTATGGCCGTTGCCAGTGGAAGAATAGCTTTCAAGGTGCAGTCGGAGAGCTCACACTGTTTCTTAAAGTCTTGGAATAGAATGAGTTTCTTGGCACACATCATACAAATCATTTTGGGGCGATTGTCGTCGAGGCAAAGCTGAAAAAACGAAATTTACTATCGTTTCGATTTGTATACATACATTGTGCACACCTGAATTGTTGTTAAATTTGTTATAATATCCGAATACTGGATTGTATCGTTTTGTATGGCGGAAAATATCTGGACAACCTGACCACGCTTCAAGCAGAGCCGGCACGAATTCTGCATTTTCAGTGCGATATCGATCGTTTGTGATTCTAGATTTGATGCCATGGTTTTAATTCTATTATTAAATAAACAATAATAAATTAGGTTTAAGTATGTTTTGCGTTCTTCATTTGTGTTGTGTATTTCTTGCTTTTGTAACTGCGACAATATTTTTGACATTTTGCTAGTTGAAATGTAATCGATAATGCAGTGTGATTCAGAATGCGTTTAAGGGTGTTTTTTTTACTGAAATATACTCTGATATAGATGTCAGCACTAAATTATGATAATTGTTTTTTTTAGAAAATCGTATCTTTAGTTCCTTATTTAGGATAACATTAAATACGAGATGGTATTTTTGTAGTAACTACTTCTTCTCATCAAAAATAACCTCAAAAAAACTAAAACCTACATTTGATTACGTTATGAAGAGATGAAAGACATTTAGGATTTTCATTCTATTCTCTTCTTAAATTATTATCTCTAGGGCATGAACATAATCTTGAGCCATGAATATATACTTAAATATATGTTACTTTTAAAAATATTTTAAAGTATGTAAAATAATTCTTAGGAGTAGATAAATTTTGCACACCACTATACTACTATAAATCTGCATGATCGATAATTAATGTTAGTAGAAGTTGTCAACAAAAATAAATCAAACAACGCGAACGTCGAACGCACAACTTGGCTATTAGATTCCCCACAATAGTGTTCTCCGTTCTCTCTACTGCTTAATTCAAAAACATACGTTTCATGTTCTTTTGATTGTCTGCTCAAGATCATGACTAACACCAAAGAAGATGTCCGAATTCAGTCATCTTCCATCGTTACTAAGCCGCCAGATGAAGAAAACACGGAAGAAGTCAGAATACAGCTTAGGTCAAGCTGTCGCCTGTGCCTTAAACCGCGCCAAAACGTGAATCTATTCAGTGAACTGGAAGACAGTCTGAAATACTCTGAAATTGCTATGCTTTTAGTCAGTATAGTGGTAAATGCACAAATTATTATTACACATATATCAGATCTAATTGCAATATTGTCCTTATAGATTGATGAAAATGACGATCTACCTCAGTCCATTTGCAATGGATGCAGTAGTAAACTTACATTCTTTCTTGAATTCCAAAGGGTCTGCGTTGCATCCGAAGTGCGATTGTCAAGTGTATTTTCGAGAAACGTTCAGAAGGCGGAGACCACCTGCGAAGAAGAGATGATCGGAGAAGATGACAGCAGTTGGCCAGAAGCATACGTGGTTCAGAAATCGGAACTTACCAGCGAAGAAGAGGAAATGATCGAGGAAATAGCCAGCAGTTTGGCAGAATCAGACATTGAACAAGAATCGGCTAAACGATATGATATTAGAACTTATAGTATTGAAGAGGTTAGAAGAAAATCACCGTACGAATGTGATATCTGCGGTGAGCAGTTCGAACGGAAGACTTCGATGACCAAGCATATTCTAACTTTACACGTGTCTGGTGGATCGAAGAAAGGCGTTATTGTTAATCCAAAATTAGACACGAGTTGGACAGAAATAAAACGAGCAAAGAAGTATAATCTAGTGAAACCCTACAAATGCGAAAAATGCAGTAAACGATTTAATATGCTGTGCAATCTTAAACGACACGAAGTAATACACACCAACCTTTATAGCTTCTCATGCGAACACTGTACGTGCTCGTTTAAGCGCAGCGTTGATCTGGCACAACACACTAGAAGTCATCATCCAGAAATATCTTGGAAGTTTCGGTGTGACAATTGTAATTTAGTGTTCAATACTTCGGCTGATTTGAAAAAACATCAAGCCAACACACACGAGGACCAACAGTATCACTGTCTACACTGCCCCCAATACTATAAGCATTTGTCGGACTTTGAAAAACATGCCGCACAGATGCATGCCACAAAATGGTCATCATGTCTAACGTCAACCATGTACCGTTGCTCGTACACGTGTGATGAATGCGGACGTGTGTTTGATCGTCGCAGCAATCTCAAGCGACACCGTGTCACCCACAAAGACGAGTACATGTTCTCGTGTGAGATTTGCTCGAAGCAATTCAAGACTATCGCAAATCTAAAGGCACACCAGCAATTGCACATAGCCGATCAATCTGATACATCGTATGCATGTGAAACATGTGGAAAATTGTTTAAATTACGACGTGGTCTCGTTCGTCATGTCCGGAATGTTCATGCGGATGAGAACATAGTACAGAGTTATATTTGTGACATTTGTAAGAAAGAGTATTCTTCGAAGAAAAAACTTACAGAGCACATGACTTGTCATTCGACAGATCGACCGTGGATCTGTATCGAATGTGGCAAACAGTTTCATCGTGCCAGTCAATTAAAATCACACGAGGTCTTTCATCAGCCGGTTGGTTCTCTTAAGTGCAGCATGTGTGACAAACGCTTTAAGAGAACTAACGATCTGAACAGACACCTTCAATTACACTCGAAAACGCACCCGTTTGCATGTACGTCGTGCTCAAAGACATATCTTTCGCATAATGGCCTGATGAAACACTTGAAGATATGTGAATCTGACCTAGATACAACTAAATCGATTACATTACCGATGAAGCAGTTAGAAGTAGAAATTATGGCAGACATTACAGATGCAGAAATATTAAAATGTGAAGACCTTTATTTTGATGAAGAATATTTGGAATAAATTAGTATAACATAATTAAAATTATGCATTTGTTATATTTGTTTTAGGCTTTGAATGGAACGAAGTTCATTCATGTATATGAAACCACTTGGTAGATCATCCACGGTTTTGTCAAATATCTTAGGATAATCCGAATGGAATTTAGAAAGAGCATCTGAAACATAAAATGGGGAATTTATATTATAATATCTGATTTATTTTATTTAGATTATTCCTACTCAAAACGCTCAGACGCAGTTTAATCTCCGGATCGTCCAGATGCAGCATAAGAGTGGCACAAATGTGCTTTACAACGGTTTCCCAGCTCTCCTGATCGAATTCACCAAATGGAAGAAGCTTCAGTCGCCAAATACATTTAGCAGCAAACTCACGCACTTCGGCGCTAGGATCGTCTAGGCGTGCCAAAACAGCTGAAAATAGATAATATTTTTTAAATATTTCATTAAAATACAGCTGAACTCAAATTCACCTAGTCCCAGAGGTTTCAGCGGCTCAATTCGTATAGGTCCACAGTTCTGCAGGCATCGCAATGCATATGCGCGTGTTACGACGCTATTGTCCTCGACCAGAGCAACTAAGTGCGTAGCCAAATTTGGTAGTATATCTCGCGACTCCACAGGGGCACCCTGGGACATGGAACATAGGCAGGCTGTTGCCATTGCACGCAGCGACTCTGAATTACGACCCGCTTTCCATATCAAACACGGTTCAACGATATCTCTAATGAAATTATTCAAATATGCCAGACTCTCTTGAGGTTCATTTAATGCCATAGAATCAGTCCAGTTTAGCATTGACTTAATAAAATATTTAAATTATTAAAATGGTTTCAATGTCATTTCGTTTCGAAGAAAACTTACTATAGAAACAGCACTGAGCACCTTTATCTTACCAGATGCACTGGAATTTGCAAGAACGGTAAGCAGAGCATTCCGAAATGCTACTAGATAGTCCACCTGAAATCCACAAAACCAGATAAGACCGTGCAGCAAAACAATCGGCTCGGACACATCGGAACTTTCACTGTCCAAATCCTCTAGTTCCTCGACAATGCGACGCAGGTACTTTCTATGCAACGCACTTAGTTCCCATGAGGCTCGTGCTAATTTCACCAGAATCTCTTTGCCCTTCTCGGGTATGCTCTCATGTGCCTCTGCCAGTGCAATCACCTTTACGAGTACCTCGTACAAGCATGCCTCCGACGAACGTGTGCAGTCTAGTGTTAGTGTTTCCATAGAATTCTCCAGATCCACAGTTTCTAATTGAATATCTACCAGCTTTTCCGTCAAGTCTAGCAAAGCGCTCTGATAGTTCGACTTCATGTTATGACAAATCGCTGGCAAACTAATCAGGGCTGCCACATCCAGAAGATATGCGCTCTTCGCAGTTGATGCACCCGTAAATATAGCCGTAAAACACTTCAAAACGCCCAGACTCGGTGAGCTTCGAAACGCTTTTAATGCATGTTTGATCCATGTCTCAAATTCTAGGAGTCGACCTAGCAGTTCGGACACTTTTATGGCTTCGGCGGCTACATGTACTTCTGGATCCGCACAGCATTTTGCGAGCACCGGGAAGATTTCAATAAATTTAGCAGTTAACGCTGTCTCACTGTGCAGCACCACCTGCCACAGTAGTTTCAGTGAGTGCAGCCGAACCTCCTCCTTCCAGTCCTCCATTTCACGCAAAACAATTGTAATCAGGCGAAGGCTACGCTGCATTAGAGCACGACAGCCCAGCGTGGGTCGAGCAACATCAGCAGGATAATTGTCTGAGGCGCGATCAACGAGTTCCGTTTTTGCTAGTTCATTTTCGTTCTCGCGGTAGTACAGATCTCCGCACAGTTTCCACTGGACACCGATTTCGTTACGGATATCTTCAGTATCGTCTATAAGGCTGAATCGAAGGTATTAGATGTCATGTATGTTTTCCAGGTGAAATTGCAATTTTACCAGCAGAAAACCAAGGGCAACAGACGTTCAAAATATGAGTATCTATCGCGTAACTGTAGCAGCCACAGACAACCGACGCGACCACATTCCCGCCGAACGTAAGGCATGGCATCCATTAAAAGTGGTGAAACGGATACGATTATCTTCACGACGGCCTCTCCGCTCGTGTGGATGTGCAGCGCAACCGTTCCTGTATAAATTAAAATAAAGCAATATTACATAGTAGAATTAAGTTTTTTAGAGTCTAACCTAGCGCAGAAATGGCTGCGATTCTACTCGGTGACTGCCGATGTTCCAGCATCGCAATCAGCGGAGCGGCTAGGCTTTCGGCGCGTCCATGAAAACTCGACGTAGCCGCAGCTAATGTTTGAATAAGAACACAACTCTCACGCTGTACACATGGAAATGGATCTCGTAGCGTTTTCACGAGCACATCCACAATATCATTGTACACCTTCAGCAGACGGTCATGCTCTGCTTCGGTGGACCGGAACTTTTCGACAATCTGCAGCAATTGTTTTACCAATTGCAGTCTCAACTCCTCACTATCCTCAATGATCTCTGTTTGGCCAATGCGTCTGGCAATAATCGGTACTACACACTCGGCATAGAAATCATTCGTGGGCAGACGGTCTAGCATTGCACTTATTGCAGAGATGGCGAGCGATCGACATGTCTCGAATTTGTCACTATAGCACTTGAACAGGAGCAAGTAGGTGACGTCGTACAGGTCCACAGCCTGAGCCGAGGTTAGGTTCTCTGACTCAGATCGTTCGAGAAGAGACTGCAACGCATTCTGACGCAGCTTTCGATCGGCACATTGCAGGTTCTTGCTCAACACGTCCATCTGGTATTTAATGTCATCGCCGGAACTGTTTTCCATTGTGTTTTTAGTATTTACGTGTAAGGATTCACGAGGCTTGATGGTTATATGCTAAAACAAGGGCTAATATTTAGTTGAGGTGTGAATATTGATCAAACAAGACACGCATATTTGTTGTTTACTTCGATTAAAATAAAAACAAATGGAAGTGAGGTTGTGGGTTCACAAACCAAAATAAACGGATAGCTTTGCTATGTGCTCAAAGGTGGCGCTGCCTTAGAAGGTTAATTTTATTTTGTAGCAATACTTTAAAATTGTTCAAGACAGAATATAACCTCGATATCGCACATACATTTATTATAAATATTATAAAATTTTATTAATTAATTTAATTTTTGAATTAGATTGAAATGTATTCAAATAGGATTCCCAAAAAACGATTTCAAACTATACACACAACTCAGCTTTAAGTTGGTTTCTTATTGGCTCCGTCCTTTTTTCCCTTTGGCGGCTTGGCTTTGCGAGCCAAGTTCATGTCCTTCAGCTTCTGCTCCATGTTCGCGTGTGCCTTTTTCAAGTCTTGCTCGTGCCGCAAAGTTTTCAGTGGAACAGGTCGCAAGAACTCCGTGCGTTCCTTACGCTTCACCGCCTCACCGCATCCATGCACTTCGGGCAGTCCGTGCTTGAAGCAGAACCGTTTAGTGCACAGATCACACACCTGCACCATGAGTGTTGTCTTTGTTTTGCACGTTGCATAGTCACAAATTCCGTCGAGTTTCTTTACAGCACCCAGCACTGTGTCCAGGTTATCACGAACGATAGCCGTCGGAATCGGTTGAAGCATTTCGGTTGTATCGTTTGTGCCGAAATCGTCCTTTTTGGTACCGTCTTTGGCCAGCCGAGTGGGAAATAGTTTGGGCGGTGCATCCGCATTTCTGCGTGGCTGTGGCTTTTTCTTGGTTTGAGGTGGTTTTTTCGGTTCACCTGTATAAATTAACAAGATGTATTGATTGGCAGTTAAAAAGGTGAACGTTTAACAATTACTCATTGTTGTGGAGTTCTGAGTTCGGATCACAGTGCGACGGTTACCGGGTGAATAAGGGAATAATCCACAAACGGGACAATTTTCGAGTTTAAATTGTTGTTTATGTTTACAAAAAGTAAACTCCTTCTGTCATGATTTTCTTTGACATCTGTCAATCGTTACCATATGCTCTAACCAAGATTCTCGAATTTTATTCTTGAATATTCAATTCAAGATTGGAAAAATCCGAGGAAAAATCCCAAAATTGATAAATTCATTTTTATCTTTTTATATTTAACCTTAATTTTTATAAACAATAAAATACGATTTCAAAGAAAATTTTAATCCCACTTAAAAGATATTTCTTCAAATCATAAACTTATGGTAAAAAAGCTTTGGTATTCTTTAATTGTTCTCTCAGAAATATTTTTTGAAGATTATGTTATTCCTATGAAAGGGAATTTCATTTTGATAATATACTTAACTTATAGATATTTTTTTTAATTCAACAGAACAAATTGTTAGCCTTGCCACTTTCAAATAAATTATTGAGAATTGCACTGCTGTTTGTCAGTGTCCTATTCTCTCGAAGAGGTTCATACGCCCCGTTCATCACAACTTCTCCTGGACATAGCTCAACACATGATTCCAGCCACAGCGAACAAGATTTCATAACCAAATACACACATATTTTGAGTCTGATGAAGAATTTCAATATTTATTCAATTCATACTAAGTTGTTGAACAGATTTAGATTTTGCAGATACTGCATTTGTGTGTGTTGCGCTAATCCAGTTCCATAGGGGTTTTTTGGTAGACTTCCTGATCAAAGGGATTAATGTAACACACAATAATACACAAGAATAACAGTTTAATGGTGCTTGTAGTTGCGATGTTGCTCTGGAATTAAAATTAGAAATTGCACATTAAATGATTGTTTAATAAAATTCGAGTTTTTTTATATTTGGAATATTAGTTCTAATAACAAAAAAATATTTAAATTAAATACTCACTAAGCTTGCCATAGTTGATGGCATAGAAGAAGACCATCGATCCAACAATGATCTGCAGGAATGGAGCAATTCCAGCACGTTTTGGCTGAACGTACTTGTGATTCCAACGCCACCAAGCACGGCTGACGGCTCCGACAAGAGCAGAGGGGTTCTTCTCACGACGTGCCAACCACGAAGTGATTTCACCTACTTTCACCTGTGCGAATGGGGTGTCCGCTGCAAAAATACATAAACATATTTATCACTATTATATTATGTCCAGTCACACTCTTCGCGTTGCGATCAAGAAATATTAGCCAGTGTCCAAGAAAATATATTGGTTATGTAATAACATCACTTTTTGGGTCTAGAAAAATGGTACAAAACACCGTGAAAGCTCTCGCACATCGGACTACTTACGTTTGCCATAGAAACGTGCTGGATCGTATGGTCCGTGGATGCTTGCGTTGTACGCAGCTGGATAATCTCCGATAGCCATTTTCAGGTTTTTGCGTCTGCTCTAGACGGGTGACAAGAAAAATTGTATGGAATAAATTGTGACAAATGGCGACCTCTCCGTGCAAAAAAGTCTCCACACTTGCCGCCGGTGACGTTTGAAGTGTGCTCGTCGGAGTAATTTTTGACACTTTAGCTAGGGCACGAACCCATTTTTTAGGAGTTTTTAGGAGCGGGATAAATTATTTGTTTTGAATATTTTTTAAAATAAATTTTGAATCTAGAAAGAATATAAATAAATGTATATACATAGGTTTCTAATTATTTATTGAATGGAATCGGATTCAAGTTCAAATAAAAATTGTGTCATAATTAGATCGAAAAAATATGGCGCGGTATCAATAATCCATTATGGACTCAAAAATTTGAAAAAATGCCAAAGTTTTTACAAACTACTTTTTTTGCCATAGGCCAACCCAAACAGAGTATCAAAACGTAAGAGCTTTCGGTATATTTATAATTTTAGAGATAACAGCATTTTTTGCACAATCATTTCAATAAAAACTGAAAAAAGCAACATAATAAACATAAATTTATATAAATATGATATACATTATTGAGGGTTTGATATAAAGTCCTGCGGTACAGAGTGCACGTCTTTTATACAATAGTATATGTTCTTGCGAGTGTCAATCACAACATCTCTGACTAGATTCGTGAAAAATGCCATATGCTTTGGTCGTTCCGAGTAGCGTTCATAGTGATCAAGTGAGTCCTGTAGCTTCAGCGTGAGGTCATAGTTCTTGCGCACCACCTCCAGTACCTGTTCTTCGGACGGTGTGGACATTCCTTGCACGGCAAGCCATTCTTTGATTTTATTTTGGAAATGCTTTATAATTGCGAGTATATTGACCAAAGAGCCGAGCAGCTTGTGCACGTCCTCTTTGAACTCACAGTCGGGCATTTGCGAGAAGCGGAGCACTGAAATAAAAACAAAAACAATATTACTAAAAGATACACATGAATGTCTGTTAAAACAAGCCTACCCATTGCATGGATCTCACTGAACACCTTCTCCTCTCTATTCAGCTCATAGTACAGTTCATCATAGCTATTGGTCGTCGCCAGGAACGTGTCACCGTAGGTGATGAACAAATTAAAGATGTTTATGATCTGAACGGCCAAATAGAAAATGTTACACTTCTTCACCAGGTTCTGCTCTTGGCACACGAGGAACTTCAGCAGACTTATCAGAGCAGCCCACAGCTCTTTCCAGGGATACACAAGCCGGACTCGACACCGTTTCTGGTAGCACAGAATTCGATGAATCACTCCCGTGCACAACAAATACAATTCCATGGGAAACTTTTTCATTAAATGCGACACAGTGAATTCAACAAGTAAATCGAGAAGTGTGGCTGCAAGCGGCTGTGACTTTGATGTACGTTCCAGCGGAAGTTTTCGATGACGCATTTGGGCCCGGTGCAAGAGAACTTTAAACGTTAGATTACTGTCGTGCATAATCGAATTGGCGTACTGATCTTCAGCGATGCACGTAAGTATCAGAAAGCATAGCTTCAGATTGGCTGAGCTCGATTCGTTTTTGTTGTCTTGCATCACAATAGAACTAAAGGATATTTACAAATTAAATATATTAACTAAATCCAGAAAAAGCTGAGTTACCAATATTGAAAAACAGCCACCATCAGATTGGTAGGATATGTGACATCGATCACCGGCGGAGGCGTTGTCAGATCGGGCACGGGTTGGTTTGTGTTCAGTGTGTTGCTAGGCGACGGTGGCGCCGACGATTCGGCCTGGGTGTGGGCTAGCGTTGTAATAAAGTTCCTGTTCAGATGCACGGCCTCGTACAGGGCCAGCAAAAGAGCATTGTTGGCACGGATCTGTTGCACCCGGTCACAGCCTTCGTCCGACACAAACATATTGCCCACAATGTTCGATAGTGAGGAGAACCACGACGAGGACTGCATTTCAGACACATTTTGAGTGTACTGTCGACCAAATTCAATTAGTGATGTCGAAATCATCTGTCCGTACCTTTGAGAGGAACATAAATTTATTTAAATTACATTTAAATGGAAACTTTATCGTTTTACTCACCCATTTAATGCCATCTCATCGGCTAATATTGATAGTTGCACCACGTACGGATTCGTTGCTTCATACTTCCGGTAGTTCACCAGTAACGTAAGCAGAATGACCACATCGTGTCCGTGTTGGGCACGCATTGTGGGGTCGTTTAGTAGTCGTACGAATGAATCGAACAGGCTGTTTATCATCACATACTCTAGCAATATGTTTTGACTGACATTATTGGTGCCTGTGACTAGCACAAGCAATAATTTCAAGCACATGAATCTAGAGGTTTCAGCGGCATCGTCTGTAAAAAAATACTCATATAATAATTCTAAATTTAAGGCTTTTTAAAAAAAAGCATACTTATCAGCAACTCATTGCATTGTCGAATCAGTCTTTTCATCTTGTCCTCAACCTCTTGAAAGTCAAATATTATATTTATAACATCTAAACCGACTTCAGCAGCTTGTTTCTTGAAGATCGCATAGAAAAGTGCGCACAGCGTTTGCAATGCGTTCGAGACACGTTTTGGATGATCTAAGTGTAAGATAATTTAAATACATCCAAGTTTAAATACACAGAATATCCTAAATCAACCCACCTGTATCGAGCATTTCAATACACTCTGTAAACAACAAGTTGATGTTATCCTTCAACGCTACCAGCTGTTCGTTGGTCAATTTCGTCAGTTCACCCTCCAGACAGTCCACGTTCGGTTGCAACAGGAAAAACTCATTCCAGAACTCCAAGTTTGTTTTGCTGGGATCCTCGCCGCGAAACAGCAACTCGTATATGTACACAACTTTTTCCTTGGGTCTCTTTGAGCCCGAACCACTACGTTTGCGCGACGTCATAGCGGGGTTGGGGCCGTGTGTACGTACTCCCGCGAATGGAATTTACTTTTGCTTGATTATCTCTAAGTGAAAACACACAAAATCAACACATGAAGCCACAAATGAAAGTGAAATTAGTCTAACGAGTGACGAAGGCACGTATACACACACAGGTATCACGTCTGTGTACGTACCTACGCAGTACGCACTTTTTATTAGTACGACGTGACGGACGAACTCGAGCTGTCAAACGTGTGGAGAGTTTTGGCGTGACACTATTTAGGCAAAGCTTTGCTAGTTGGATCATTTCTTTACTAAAACAACGAATATGTGCTGCACTCTGTTGGGAAAAAACAAACATATTTTTCTTTTTGGCTGGGTTTTACTTTATGATTGTCAAATATTTCAGCAATTTGTGTTTGCGGTTTTTGCAACTTGCAACATAGAACATAAACATAAACAAACTGCAAAATACAAGCAAAATCAAAATAATTAAATATGAACAAAACCAAAACACCTGAAAATATTAATTGCGATATGCATAAACAGTACGAGTACTGTAAAACACGACTAACATATAGGGATGGCAAGAAATTGACTGCAGTAAAGGTAAAGTACAAAATAATAAAAAAATGTTTGCAGTCACCATTTAATTGTACTGTTTTAAAATCAGGTTTACACTATCGTCAATGAATCAAAATATCTGCTTGTATTTGGTGTTCCGAGGATAAATCTACAACAAGAAGTAAAACGTGAATATTTGAAGTATGGCCCTTTGGAGTCCGTGCATAATGTAACCGATGAACTTGTTAAGAATGGAACCGGTATTGGATATCTATATTCCCTTTTTATAGATTTAATAAGATATAGATTTTTTGTAGAACTAGAACAGTTTACGGACTGTTTTCGGGTGACTTTTCAGAAGCTAGAGCATGCCAGAAGGGCAAAAAAGTTTACGGACACAAAGAACTTTTACGGAGGTACAATTATAAACAATAAATACATAAAAAATATTGTTTTATCTGTAATTTTAAAATAATACTTGCAATATTTTTGTATATTAGGCATTTTACATGTGTCGTATGCTCCGGAATATGAGACTCAAGACGATATACGCCAAAAGTTTACACAGAGAGTGGCAGAGGTTCAATTTAGAACCCGACTAAGTGAATGTAACCGAAAAAGAAAACATCTCGACAATCAGGACTAACTATTAATTAAGTTTATATATACATATATATTCAGTATTTAATTTAATGTAGCCTATTTCAGTCTGTACATAAGAAGTATATTTTCCTAAATTAACCTCAACGTGAAATACATGATTACATGTTTTACATAATTTCTATCTGTTTAATTGAAGATCATAAATTTAGAACAATATAGTAACACTAAAATTGCACGATATATCATATAAAATGTATATTTAATATTTTAGTTTTTCATCTCACATTCAATAAAGTAATATAATACTTTTAGAATGTTATACAGATAGGGTTAATTATGATAAACAATTGATGTTCAGCTGTCTACAAACAATAGTCCCCCATAACATATTAGCTTCACATTTTAATTGGGTATATATATGTTATATAAATATATATAAATGGTATAAACATATAATTCAAAATTCGATGATATGATATAATACATGTACATTAGGGTGGCCGTTATTTGATATTTGACAAACTTTAATCGGGCCGACCCCAAATTAAATCCAGACACATAAAAACCTTGCGATATTTTCATATTTTTTTTATTCATGTTTTACCCATAACCACCAGAATTAAATGGATAACTTTAATTCTTGTCGTTAACCGTTAAACATAAAATATATAAAAAAATATTTAAATATTACATGTATGAGTGTGCGTGTTTTCTTTTTGATGTTTTTGCTTATAATTGTATTTTTATTTTAGTTAATAAGTAATATCATTTTTTTTAGAAATAAACCGTTTGTTTTTTTTGATATTAAAAGTGCAATAATATTAAAACGAATTTACACAAAATAAAGGGTAATCAAATAAATATGTTGCGTTTTTGATCGTACAATTCTAAATAGGTTGTTCTAAAATCCTTAAAAAAAATCCAGTATCAATTTATTGAACAGTGGAAAAGTGATACATTTGGCTATCTAGCTTTATATTAGAATTATTACATTGCTTTTTTATTTTAAATTATACGAAGGTATTGTTAGTTTGTGTACTTTTGAATTTACCAATTCAACGTGGATTTCATCTATATCAAACCGTTTGCTTTTTTACGTGATCCTGTTGTTAGATTAAAATTTATAGTTTACCCTGTGATATATATATATATATATATACATATAATATGTATACATTTTTGAATGTATTGTAAATATGTATGTACTATATTAAGACCACTTTTTAAAACGGTTAAACGGTAAACATTTAGCGTCTGGTCAAATTTAATCATCACTATTTCTGAAATTTATATTGACATATACAGCCATTTAATAATAAAATAGGATCATGATTATTCCGGTCGAGGTGAGTTCAAAAAAAAAACAGAAAGTTCAAAAAAGGATAAATCTATAAATTTTACCTCCACAAATACCATACATACAGAATAAATGTGGATTTTGTCGCCGTATTTTCTGCTGTGCCAAGTGTCGTCGAAAACACGAGACGTTCACGCACTTTGGCGAGGAGAAACTGGTGACGTGCTCCATTTGTCGTGATGCTCCATTCGTTCTGCAAAAGTCTTCGCTCAGCCCCGAGCTGGTAGAACATCTGCGCCAAAAACATATGCCATTACGGTGCAACAAGTGCGAAAAGGTAAGAGTCTTGGAATTATTGCCTGTGCCTCTGACGCCTTGGTACTACTCAAAATAGCAACAATATGGCGCTGACACAATTTAGCTTGTATATATATATATTAAATTCCATTTTGTACATTGAATATAATTATTATTAATGTATTTATTTATAATTAACTTAATTAAAACAACTGCGTGTAATTGGATAAAAAGCCAAACTTAGTTTTCTGATTGTGTTTTATACATTTGCTTAAAAGACATTCACCCATCTTTCCGACTTCAAAGAAGTCGCTGCGTGTACAAAACGGGATCAGGTAGGATGCACAATGCAGCCAGCAGACGAACTAGAGGAAAACAAAGAAAATCTGACACCATGTATTGCTGTTAATGGACAGAAAACCGTTAATACACAGATGACACCAATGCTGAAGTGGAACAAACACTGGAATAACAAATCGAAATGCTTTGAGGGTAGCCTCACTGACAGTGTATCATCTATCCCAAACGTATCGTCGATAAACAACAGTTCGAACATACAACAACTGATGCACAAGACATGTAGTCCTGGTGTAGCAAAACTGGTTCGAACCACCTCTACGCCAATGCATCGCTTGATGGAGCCACCGAATAAACATTCTAGTTTTGGTTCATCTTCGTCGTCATTGTGCCAAATGTCTAGCATCAATAATAACTGTACTGCCGAATCGGAAATGAGCCCGTTCTTGCGACCCACCAAGTTAGTTTGGATTATTTTAACATATTATATCCTGAATGGGTTATTATTTTTTGAACTCTCTTTCTAGCGAATCAATGCCGCACGCAAGAACATCCGCTCCTAGGCGAAATAAAATGCCTGTTTCCGCGACACCGTTGCGACAAGTAATGTCAAAGAGCATTCAAAAGGCTATCGTTCAACATGGCCTGCCGCAACTCTCGCGCAAGAAAATGTTCAGTCCTGGTAACTATATATATATTTATCGTTTAGTTATAATTCCTTATAATACAATATAATATAAACTCACAAATTTACTCTCATCCAAAGCCATCAAAATTTCATCACCTCCACTTGACCTACGTACAAGTCCCGTGATCCGTCGAACCCACAGTAGTAGTGCTGACAGTGGCTCCGAATTCAATTTTAAGATTCCAACTACAGTAAACACCAAAAAATGCGAAGCATTACATATGTTACCATCAACTACGGATTGCCAGCTTCAAAGCGAAAATAATAACCAAACAATGGCAATGCAAAACACATCATCTTTCATGTCACCGGATCATCCGGATGCAGAATGTGCCGATCATCCGCATCAGCTTCTCGACACCGTTTTTGAGACTTGCACAAGTTTTACAGAGGCTTCTCTGAGCAACACCGAACCATCGTCAGCAGGACCCATTGAGGCTGCTTTCTGCCTAGCCAAAATATTGGATACACCAAAAACCACTGGAGTACTAAAGAAGACCACTTCATTTGCCGAACGCAACCTAGAGGATTTCGAAGAGGACGTATGGTTTACGCCACTTACGAAGCCTCGACGCTCGTACTCAAGTTATCCTTGTCTAGAATCAACGGAACAGCTTTCGAATTCGATGGGAATGCATAAAACAACGACCAGCACACAAAGTATATACGTGACGAAAGACAATGGCGGTGGAAGTGGAAATAATGAAGATACAGATTCTCCGTTACGAGACAATGTGTTTATGTCCCCAATAGATAATAAGTCATCAAAGACTAGAAATCATGGTGGGACTAATAAAATCTGGTCGTTTGTGTCAGCGGTAATGCGATACACATCGTTCAGCAAAGAGCAAACAAATAGTAGTGCTGATGAATCCAATGCCTCCTCTCGACCATACCTGATCAAACGATGCGCTTCTTTTGCAGGTATACATGTGAATTAAATTATTAAAGTACAAAAGGTTATTTAGAATTATATATAGGTTTCCTGGTCAAAAATCACACGGACGATGTGAGCCCCGTCGAAATGCAACCCTCGAAACGACGTCGCACCACAACGGTAAACGGGCCAGTAACACGAACCAGTAGCAGTGATTCCCAATCGCCTAAGCGTGCGAAACGCATCCAAGGACGCTTGCCAATCGATCGAATGCGTCATTAGAGCAAGAACTATCTATTATGGTTTAATATCTTAGAATTTAAAATATTTTATTATAGAAACAAACTCACATAGTTTTTGGCTTTTATAAAAAGCTGAACAATTTTTATTTAAATTAAACCGTAATTTGTATTCAATTTTTTAAAAATATAACATTTTCAAAATTCTACTTTTAAAACCATTGTGTTTTTGTTATAAAAAGAAACGTTTGCGGCTTATGAAAGTTCGAGCATTTGTAATCCGCCTTCTGCTTCCAAACAAATGGAAAAAAATGAAAAACAGACAAAGAAAAGAAGAAAAAAAAACAAAGAAAAAAAGAAAAAAAAACAAACAATAATTTAGAAAAACAACAAAAACGGAAACATAAGAACAACAACAATAAACAAACAAATACAAAAAATTAAACACGAAAATATCATTTACAAGGGATTTTAGTATAAATGCTGAATATTTGTTATTTTTGCAATCATTTGATATCTTTGAAATTGCTGCCCCTTAAAACACACTCCCTTTTTATAAAGAGGATATTTTAACTTTAAACCCTCTCTCACTTCTTAAGTAAACGAGAGAAAAAACATATTGGAACCCCGCTTCCACTTAATCACTTAATTTGTTTCTGGGAGGAGGCGCCAAAAAAAGGACAAAAAAATCAGTTTAAAAAAACATCAAAAACTTTTTTTTGTTTTCCTGTGGTTATCCTATTTGTTTTTTTGGTTTTAATTTTTTGGTACATTGTATTTTTTGGGGATTTCCGTTTTCGGAAAATTGACGTTTTTAGGAATTGTGTTTTCGAATGTATTTGCGGTGAATGTGGTTTTATTTTATGGGGGAATTGGCATATCGAATAATTTTTATATCGGGGAATTATTATATCTGGAAATTGTGTTTTCGGGAAATTGTCGTTCTTGCGATTTCGAGTGCTTTTAAAATAAGCTTAGGGATGGTGAGATTTGCTGAATAAATAATAATAATACATCCTTTGTGATTGCGTTTAATTGCTTATATAATAGTATTAATTCACTCTTTGAATTTCAAACTATTTAGTCGAGGCTGGAAGCTCTTTAAAAAGTAAAGATATATGAAATTGGTTAATATGATAAATTTATTTTAATATGTATACAACTAAAACTATGTTCCATTAAAATTACAATAAAATATGTAAATAATAAATTTTTATATAATTTGTATAGTAGATATGAATATATTATAGTTTTTTTTTTTATAAATAATAACACAGATATAAAATTATATTTAATAATATAACTTCTAATAGGTTGAAAAGCAAAACAGCTTCATCTGACCAGATAGAGCGCACTTCTCTATTAATGATTTGGATTCATATTTGGATCACAGGTCAGAGCGAGCGATGTAAGTAAAGTGCGTCGTCCGGGATGCACACCAAGATTCTCCCAATTTATCCAGGACAGACGAGCCGTTAAATCTAAATAACGAAACAAAAGAAAACATTTTAGAAATGCTGGCCCGATCGACTGGCTGTACTTACCACTGGTATTCCAATGAGCCTTGTCGGCCTTGATTTCACCCCGAAGGCATTTCTCAACGTACGTAAGTGGATCATAATCGGTTTCCAGGACCTGTGATTTTAAAGTGTGTAAGCGTATGTTTTTTTTTTTAAAATTGGCCTAGTGTATTTTTTACCTCTCGCAATAGAGCAATGTAAGCGATGGCCAAACGAAGTGTGTCAATTTTACTCAGACGTTTTTCATACGGAAACGTTGGCACGTGCACCCGTAGCTCATCAAAGGCTGAATTAATACTGCTGGAAAATAAATATTTCAAATATATGTTAAAAAAACGATTTCAATGAAGTTATTATAATATATAAAAGAAGGGAACTATTAAAAGATGAGTAAAATACAACTTAAATATAAAACTATATCGCTTAAAAGACATATTATAATAATAAGTATGAAAATTGTGATACCCATTAGGTGCGGACCTCAGCATGCGCTTTCGTTCACGGATGTTAGCTTGCTGACGCTGAATTTTGTAGTGGGTGCCACCATACGGAGCCACATTAGTCGACATTCCCTGCGGTGGCGTGGATGAGTCCAGACATTCTGTGTAATTCATAAAGGTAAAAATAAATAAAATTAAAATTATATATGATTTTCTAAATTAGCGTTCTCAAAAGTATATACGTACCACCGACATGATGCTGAAGATACTGGTGGTGAATCTGACGAATGTTTGGGCTCAGATGGCACAATCCAGGATTCGAATTGTTCAGGTGCTGGTGAGACGCGTACACGCACGACGGAAGATCGTTTACCAGTTCCTCTTCAAATGTATGGTACTGCATTACACTAGAACTGTTTATTTTTGTTATTGCGGTTTGTAATATTTTTTTTTTTTTTTTTTTTTTTTTTTTTTTTTTTTTTTTTTTTTTTTTTTTTTTTTTTTTTTTTTTTTTTTTGTTTTTTTTTTTTTTTTTTTTTTTTTTTTTTTTTTTTTTTTTTTTTTTTTTTTTTTTTTTTTTTTTTTTTTTTTTTTTCTATAGCTCTATGGCTTAACGCATGTTAGACACACACATGTGCCTAACACGTTTTACAAACACTTAAAGGGGAGCTGCAGGTGCCACCGCAACTCGGCTCCGTTCCTTCCTCGAACTGAAGGCCGTCCGAGCAAACAGCTCCAGCGCGTTGTATGAGTCCCGGCTTGCCAGGCCAAGACTCATGTTTCCCGTGCTGATCGCCATCTCGTCCATGTCCCTCGATGCTGCGTACAGCGGGCACTCCACAAGGACATGTCGCCAGTCCTCCACGCCGCCTCCGCAGTCACACTGGTCGCTCATAGTGTGGGGATCTCCTATGCCGAACAAGTATTGGTTTAGGCTACCATGACCCGTCAGTAAGTAGCCCAGCACTGTGCTAGGCTGGAACAGCGGATGTCGCCTCGAGTACCTTACGTCGGGTATCCACTCGTACGTCGTACGGCCCTTCGTGCTCTCACTCCAACGCCCCTGCCAGATGTCTTCCAGTCGCTCAACGACTACGCTTTTGATCTGGGAAGGCGCCACCCCCTCCAGATCGTCCATCGTCACTCGCTCCGCTGTCCTCAGCGGCAGACTCCTGCGTAGTCGGAACATAATCGACCTCTGCGCTGCAAGGAGATCCCATGGAAGTGCACCCATGAGAACCTGCATTGCTTCGGTCGAGACTGTTCTGCAGACATTCAGGCAGGGGAGAATTGCTGCTCGCTGACAAGTCAGCAGTTTCTGTCGGCCTCTATCCGTGCCGAGTGCTGACGACCACGTACTTGCTCCGTACATGCCAATCGCCACCAGGAGCCCATCGTAGATGGTCTGGGTAGTCTTTTTATTAAGACCCCACTCCTTCCTCAGCACCCTCCTCAGCTTCCCCGCGACTGCTCCGATCTTCTCCTGAAGACCGGAGAAGTGCTTCGTATAGCTCATCCTTTCTCCGAGCATCACACCTAGGTAGCATATCTGCGTCACGTAGGCGATGCTTTTGTCGTGCATGTGCACCGATGGACGCCTTGTCGCCGCCAGGGACCCCTTCAGCATCATCGTGACCGTCTTCTCCGCGTTCACCTCCACGCCGTGTGTCGTACCCCACTCCGTGACCATAGACGTCCAACTTGTCGCCTTCCGCTCTAGTTCCAGCCTAGAGTTGGCTTCGACGAGCAGCAACAAGTCGTCCGCATATGCCACCACCTTGCAACCAGCCGCTTCTAGCTGGTGCAGTAGATCATCGAGCATCAGGTTCCAGATGAAGGGACCACAGATAGAGCCCTGTGGGCACCCTCTCTCGACGTCTGTCCACCTCGTTTCCGCCTCTCCCGCTACAAAGGCTCTCCTGCCACTGAAGTAGCTCTTCCAGAGCGGAACTTCGGCACATCCAACTCGGGTGAGTTTCGCCAGGATGTGGTACCACCCAAGATTGTCGAACGCTCCTCGAAAGTCTATGAAGACTCCGAGGACGTATCTCCTTCCTGACGTCTCTACCACACTTTGGACTGCATGCAATGCGTCCTCAGTGCTCCTGCCGCGAGTGAAGCCGTACTGTGCGCCACACAGCTGACTTTCCACTCTTTGCAGCAGGCGACTTATCATCATCCGTTCCAGTGTTTTTCCAAACACTGGAAGGAGAGAAATCGGTCGGTAGGACCTTGGGTTCGTCCGAAGCTTGTCCTCGCTCTTTAGCAGGATGATGACGTTCGCCGTCTTCCATCCTGCCGGGAAGACTCCTTCCTTCCTACATGCCTCGAACATGTTGTAAATCTGGTCCGGAATGGCCCTCCAGGCAACTTTGGCCATCATTGCCGTGATGCCATCCATTCCTGGGGCTTTCCCATTTTTGTTTCTCGAAATGGCGTCATGAACCTCTTGCCTGCTGAATGGCTCATCGGGGACAGCTGGTACATGTTCAGCGAGAGCCCCCAGGGTGTGGGGGTCAGCTCTCGGGAAGAACTCCTGTAGCAGGCAATCCGCCGATTCCGCCCATGTTTTGGTCAAGACACCATTTCTCGTTAGGGCACACAGACCACCTCCTCTCTGCTTTCCAAGGCAGAAGCGGTATACCGGCCCCCAGGGATTGGCGTTCCCGCTCGTGCCAACAAACTTCTGCCAGTCTGCGAGCTTGGCGTCAGCTATCATAGCTTTGTACGCCCTCCTGGCGTTAGCCAATATCCTCCTGTGTTCGGTTTCCTCGCTACCCTCTCTCCTGGCTCTGTTCAGCCTCCTTTTTGCGGACCGCACCTCGCGTCTCTTGCGGTTGAGCGACTTGCTCCACCATCGAGTACTGTTCGGTTTGGTCGCGACAAACCTCTCCATCATCTCATCGTTGGTCCTGATGATCAGACCCTCGACCATTGCAACTCCTGCTGCTGCAGTCAGGGGGATGGGGTTGTCAGGAGCTGAGAAAGCGAGAGATCGCTCGTAGACCTTCCAATCTACGTCCTTGGCGCTCCACCTTGGCAATGTAGTCTGTACAACCAGGTTAGGGATACGTCGGCTGGCTGTTATATAGATTAAACTATGGTCACTCAGCCCAGCGTCACCGTCTATTCTCCAGCTGGTCTGGTATGTGACACCAAACTCTTCTGAGGCCAGCGTGACGTCAATATCGCTGACCCCGCGCGTCCCACTAAAAGTGAAATGGTCGGAGGGCTCGTTGACCACAACGAGGTTGCGCTCAACGACCAATTCTCTAACGAGGTCACCGCGCTGCTTAGACCGGTGAGACAACCGCTGTCCCTTGCTATGCCAAAGCCTGGATACAGCGTTAGCGTCCATACCCACCAGTATGGGCTTTCCTTCGACAACGTCAAGTGCCACCTCCAAAGCATGCAAATAGGGTTCGATGGGTGCCCGAAAAGCGCAGTACATGCTGGCCAGGTACACCTCACCGAATCTCCCTTTAAGGTAGACGCATGCTATCTCGTCTCCAGCCTGCGGAATGGCCATCGCAGTAGCATCTTTGTCATTGATGACGACGCATGACTTAAGGTCGCCACTGGAAAACACTCTCATACTGGTGGGGAATCCCGTAACCCGGTTATATCTTACATATGGTTCTTGAACTAGAGCCACCTGTAAGTCTCCTTCTAACATCAGCTGCGATAAATCCGCCGTTGCCGCAGATCCCCTCCCGCAATTCAACTGAACAATCCTCAGTTGAGAGTTGTGTTGGGGGGGGGGCATCTACTCTTCCCCGGCCGGATTCCGGCGTTCGATTATGCGCCCCAGAGCGCGTGCGTACATGGGGCATTTATTGGATGTGATGCCGTGAGCATCGGGTCGTCCAGACATCCGGCAGTTCCGGCACGTCTCCTGCAGCTCGGTGCAGTGAGACGCCATGTGTCCTGCCATCCCGCACCGCCTGCACAGCCTTGTTGCCTCGCTGCACTGTGCCGCAATATGTCCAAATCCTGAACATTTGTGGCAGGTCTGTACCGCAGACATCTGCCTCACGCGGTGTGCGCCCCATCCTATAAACACCCTTCCTTGGGCAAGGAACGACCTCTTCACCCTTTCTGAGACCTCAAGGATCACATTGCCAGTGTCCTCCTTGGATCGCGAGAGGATGAAGGCCTCCTTCGATAGCTCCTCCGCCGTCATGATATCTGACAAATTTTTGCAGTGCAACTGCCCCATGAAGTGGTCGTCGGTTACCTCACGACTGACAGCCAGGACACTTATCTTGTGGCCCAGCTTTCTCGGACTAGTAACCGAGAGGCCCACTTCGGCAAATCTGCCACATGCCCTAATTTGGCCCAGCTCCGGTGCAGTCATCGTCGTTATAACGACACCGGCCCTCGTGGTCCTCATGTCCCGGACTCTCACGTTCGGGAGGGCAGCACTAACCTCTTGCAAAACCTTCTGTTTCACTTCTACTGCCGTCAGTCCAGCCGGTTCAGTGCTTCGTACCACGACAGCATACGACGGCACCTGAGGTACTGCTACGGCAACTTTCTTTGCCGACTTGGATCTCACCCTCTTGGTTGATCTCGACCGTGTCCTCCTCCTGTCTCTGCGGGATTGCAGGCCAGGGTTGGACGGTACCTCTCGGGGCTTCGAGATATCGCGATCAGCGACCACCTCCTGGTACCGGCCACAGACCGTGTCTAGCAGCCTTACCACCTCGTGGATTGCCAGTCCAATCTTCGTAGATCCGCTTATAACTAGGCCCTGGAGACGGACGCTCATATTGCGGTCAGCAAGAACCTCCTTCTGGATGATGTCATGCTCCGCACGAGCACGATTTAAAATCGCCTCCACCTCCTTCTTCGTTTCCTCCAGCACACTGCACTCACTCCTGGGCACATACCGCACCTGTGCTACCCCCTTCGGTGGGGCACTCGCGGAACTCGCGGCACTCGCGGCATTAGCGATTTTCGCACTCGGTCCACGCGCTGCCTTAGGGGCTGGGCCCACCGACGCACTTGCAGCTGCGGTTGCAGCAACGCACGCCTTGTACCTTAGTTCAAAGCTCGTGCAGCTCTCTTCCGAGCTCGAGCTCAGGACGATCGGTCCCGGGACCGGACGCGCACTAGCACACACTACGCCAGAGGGCAGTTTTTTGACTGCCCTCTTTTTGCTCCTGAGCTGCTTGTGGGGGTTTGTCCCCTCCTCCTCGCTGTGGCTGCTACAGGAAGCAGCCACCCGGTTTTTCTTGGAGACGAGCCCCGATCCAGACTCGTCCGACTTCACCGGAATCGCACGCGGCCGTTTTGGGATTGTAAACGGCGGCACTTCAAAGTTAGTGTTTATAGCCTCCGAGCGGCGTAAAACAACCACCGGCACTTTTTCAATCACCGGCACTGTCGGCGTCGGTATTGGACCGATGTTGTCCATCTGTCCACCGATTATCGCGCATTTCGGAGCACCCGCGGATTTTTCCGCGGTTTGCGCGGACACTTCGCGGACACTTCGCGGGGCAACGGAGCCCCTTACAATAAAGTGACTCACCCCATCCTTGACTGGCTCGTCATCCGCGTGACCCGCGGAATTTTTCGCGGCCGCGACTTTTTCCGCGGTCGCGGTTTTTGGGTCCACTGCGTCTTCTTTTGCTGCATCCCCTGCACCCTCGACCTCCATCTCCATCTCGGTGCACAGGTCATCAAAACACGACACTTTGTCCACAATACTAGCACTAGTGTGCGCACTAGTGCTGTCCAATCCATCAAATTCCGCGGGTTCATCCGCGGAATCTTTGGGGCGCAATAACTCCGCGGCGGAGGTCTCCAGTGAGGTGAGGTCTTCACCAAAGACCTTGACCACACTTCTACCATCGAATGGCGCACCCGCGGATTTTTTCGCGGCCGCGAGATTTTTCGCGGTCGCGGATTTTGGTGCTAGGGATGTCGCGAGACCGATCCCTACCACCTCCCCGATTTTTGGGACAATCGGGCAACCCGCGGATTTTTTCGCGTCCGCGGAAATTTCCGCGGGACGGACTTTATCCGCGCTGACGCCGCTGGGGCCACAATCACTCGAGCTGGCACTGGCACGGGCACTGCCAGCGCCCCCCGCACGTCGACCAGCACTCTTGCGAGGCATGGGTCCCTCCAAAATGGATTCGCCGGCTGGTATAAACACGTCCGCTCTCGGCGGCGGTCTGAGGTGAAGTGACTGGTTGTTGTTGTAACAACCAGCCACACTCAACCGTGACGTCACACGCTGAACGGTACGTTTTGCACACGTACCGCACAAAACACACACTTTTCACTGAAAAACGCGGTTTTTCGCGAATTCCGCGGTCCACGAACACGGCACGAGGTCGCGAGTACTCTCAAAACGACGGTGTCGCGGGAGCGCAAATTTTGATATGCGAATCAAATTTTTAGCTCACCGGCAAACGGACTTAAGGCACGAAAACTGCGGAGCGACAACAAACACGTCCGTCGTCGTTGAAAACCACGATTCAGCTGAGTAGATAGGGACAGTAGGAATCTCGTTAATCCATTCATGCGCGTCACTAATTAGATGACGAGGCATTTGGCTACCTTAAGAGAGTCATAGTTACTCCCGCCGTTTACCCGCGCTTACTTGAATTTCTTCACTTTGACATTCAGAGCACTGGGCAGAAATCACATTGTGTCAACACCCGTTAGGGCCATCACAATGCTTTGTTTTAATTAGACAGTCGGATTCCCCAGGTCCGTGCCAGTTCTGAATTAATTGTTTATTGATAATCGTTTTCGATAAAAAGTCGTAAAACCTTAAACCAGCACAGCAAGAAAGTTCCACAATTTGACTATGAAATCTACTATCCGGGGAACAAGTCAACATTTGCACATTAACTCTGTATTACCCAGAACGAGCACAAAAGCCGTTATAATCATTTCCCAATCAAGCCCGACTATCTCAATCTTCAGAGCCAATCCTTATCCCGAAGTTACGGATCTAATTTGCCGACTTCCCTTACCTACATTATTCTATCGACTAGAGACTCTTCACCTTGGAGACCGGCTGCGGATATCGGTACGGTCTGTTGAGATGTTTGCGTGGCCCTACCATAGATTTTCAAGGTCCAAGGAGAAAATACTGACACAACAGTAAATGTCATGCTCTTCCAATCCATTCACCATATCTCTCTGTGAAAGACTTCCATGGTGATACGATTGTTCAACAGAAAAGAAAACTCTTCCAGTATCTCTCGAAGGCTTCTCTATGGTTGTTCCTGTTACCAGGATGAGTGTAATAAGACCCATTTTTAATAAACAAACGTATACTCAACAGGTTACGGAATTGGAACCGTATTCCCTTTCGCTCTTATTAATTATGTACAGCAATTAGTAACATAAATTAAACAGCTTTCGCATAGAGCTTAGGACCGACTAACTCGTGATCAACCACTGTTCACACGAAACCCTTCTCCACTTCAGTCCTCCAAGATCTCATTCGATTATTTGCTACTACCACCAAGATCTGTGCCAATGGCGGCTCCATGCAGGCTCACGCCAAACACTTCTGCGCACACCATTGTACCCTCCTACTCACTAGAATTTCACAAATATTAGAGTAACTCCAACATTTCTTTATTCTAGCGGCGATGTATAGGCATATGACTTGAGCGCCATCCATTTTAAGGGCTAGTTGCTTCGGCAGGTGAGTTGTTACACACTCCTTAGCGGATTACGACT
>JAAAKO020016326.1:0-32581 GCA_010015015.2 Bolitophila cinerea
TATAATGCAGATGACGCACTGGCGTTCAATGCATTGTGATTTAAAAGAACTTTAATAGGTACTTTATCCTTATAATACACAAAATCATAATATAATAATAATATATAAAAATAATCATTCGGACTGGCGCAAAATAAAATGTGTTACAAATAAATATTTATTTGAAACAAAACGTACTAGATTGTGTGCCCATTCGACAAGAAATTCGCTTACAATATAATAAAAAAGTGTAAGTACTTTTTGTAAGTACTTGTACTTAACATGAGAATCATTTTCAACTGTGTAACACTAACTAATATTTTGACTGCAGTTCCAACTTCCAACTATCAATATTTAAATATTACCGATATATCATTATTATTCCTTATTTTTTAGTATGTATATGTTTTTATTGGTATTTGTATGAAAATACAAAGGAAGTATAATGGAAATGACTTTTATAAAAAATAGGTTAAACTAATAAATATTTATATATACATTTATATATAATTCGTTAACATAAATATAACAAAGTAAAGTTGACATATTATAGAATACAATAGTAACTGGTTTGAAGAACGTATTTTTAAATCCTAACCACTTGGTATATTATGACCGTCGCCACTTATTTAATCCAACTTAAACTTGGCACAGGCGACTTACAAAAAAATAAAAATATATTTTTGATGATTTTGTTAAAAAGTGTTTACTTCTCTTGTTTAAATAAATACTTGTTTACTTTATAAATATTATTTACTAGTTTTTTAAAATACATTTTTTATTTAAACTATCACATTTTAACAATTTAAAATAAATATATTTAACATGTATTTCTTGTTCGTCTTTCTTATTTTGCATCATTACATGCTTCGAGCGTCATTTTCAATTAAACAGTATTCCATAAGCTAAATCACATTTTCATTACAAATAGCAGCATTAAAATGTCCTGTAAATTACTAATTATCCGACAAAACTACAGCTCCTTTCAATTTCAATACACAAACATTTTCATGACATTCTTTACTTTGTCATTGCAGATCGGGCATCGTTTTCGCTTGTTCCACACCTTCACAGCACATCGATAACAGCAACACACATGCAGGAACCGATCGTGAACAAAAACGCCGTTCTTCGGTTCTGTTAAACATATAATACAGCAGTCATCCTGATTTTCGATGTTACCAATTTTATCGTCTGTCTCAGACACCAGCTGATTTGAGGATTCACTGTGCTTGTTGTCTGACCGATCCGTTATTGATTCAGAGCACGATGAAATGGTGCGCAGATCCGCCGACAAATATCCCTCTGAACTTTGTGGAGTAGTACAACCAGACGCAATGCCTACGGGCGGTAGACTAGAACTCAATTGTGTTTGATTGTAGGTTGCAGTTTTCACATTCATTAGAAACTTATTTTCTAACTTGAAATTTCCATTGACTAGAACGCCATTTATAACATCACCATTAATGGTTTTTGCATGTTCGTGCATGCTTTTATGAGCCATCAAGGATTTGTTAATGTTATGAAATATATTTTCCGGTATTGAATCGTCGGTTGAACCAGATTGCGATGATTGTTTAACATGCTTTTGAGAGTTTCGTTTTGGAGCAGACGGGCGCGATGAAAACTGTGATCTTCTTGCCTGAAAGTAATTATTACATTATGAGTATTACTATAATTATAAAGTATTACCTGGAAACATCTATCACAATATGGGTACAGAATGTTAGACTGCAGTCTGCGGCACTTTAGGCATTCGATAAACAGTGTAGGATGTAACTTTAGATCTGAGTCATCTGAGGAATCTTCTGTGTCAGCAAAGAGTTCCTCCAGTTCATTTGATGTGGTCAACATTGTGGCGCGGGCTAATGTGCAATCCTGTTTAAAAATAAAGACAATTAATACACTATATCATGTGTTTTTGTTCTGGCACGTTTACCTCAGATCCACTTGAAGATTGCTGTGACAATAGACTGTCTGTTGCAGCGCTACTATCCACATCGTACTCTATGATCTGCACACGGTCCGAGGCATCCGTCACCGTTGACTCGGTGTCAACGGAATCCACACATTCTTCTGCCAAAAAATAAAAAAAAACCTTATAGCCTCTCTGTTTGTCACAATTGTAAGGTGTTATGCGATGAATCACAGAACTTGTTAGGACATGCTCGGACTGCGATAATAATGCGAAATCCAAATTGAGGGCTTACCTGTATCACAATCATGCATATAGTCATAGGTTGATTCATCGGAGTCTGAAGATCTGGCGGGACTCTCTGTGGCTAGCGTTACATACACCGATGATTTGGCTGTTTCATGACGGATTCTTTTAAACTCTGGTGCATCTTTGTTGATCTCGCAGGAACTCTTAATATTGTGTACTTTTCTCTTGTTGGTGCAGTTTACAAATTCTGTGCAAAAGTTAGGATTGCTTAATAAACACAAGTTTGGAATTAAAACCATTTTAAATACCTGATTGAGTTGAAGAACTGTTCATAATAAAATGTATTGTTTAAAATGAGATTTTACTGTTTTGTTTATTGTCTACAAGTACATGCAACAATCAACAAATAATTGACTTAAAATGTTTGTATTGTATTGATGTGCTTATCAGTTCACTGAGAGATGAGAAATGACGAAATTAGAAAGAGAATGACATTTGAGAGTGGAAAACTACACCGCAAACAGTCTCTATGAGCTCTGTGTACGTGGATATATGTATGGTGTGTAAACCCTCCTCTTTTCCCCCTTCGGTAGTGATGTGCAGAGAATATTTACTTTTGACGTATCTTAAAGTATGTAGAGGTAGCTAGAGTATTCTAGAAGTATTCGATATATAAGTGCTGCCACCTAAATTTGAATAGGTAAACCTAACAAAAAAATTCAATTCAAATCTATGTTTTTTTAATTTTAATTTTTTTTTTGAAACACACGATGGATGCATAACAAACATTTTAAATTTATTTTTATAAAATTAAACTACTGTTCTAGATCTAGAGTATTCTAGAAGTATCGGAATATCAGTTAGTTATCGGTTAGAAGGACCAACAAGTTTGATAAATAACAAAATTTTACCAGTAAAAAAATTAACTAAAAAATATTTTTATACAAAAAATACATTTTTTGTTTAAAACCAAATGTCACAAAATAGATAAAAATTATATTATAGGTATGATCTTTTTCACGTATTTCATAGTATTCGTTGTCTTCATTATTTCTCTACGTTTTCACACACTGGATTCATCGACCGCCTGGTAAAAATATGATATAGATTTAAAATAAAGAAAAAAGTTTGTAGTTTGTGGAACGTTTGTGGAAAAGACCATCCCGGACTCGTTTTAACACAAAATTTGGTCAAACTAAAACTTATTTTGGTAGTTTGAGTGGTAAAAGTTAAAATATCTTACAGGGCGTTTGAGGGGGGTAGACCAATCAAAAAATTGCTTTGATGTAGACTAGATAATGTAAAATTACAGTTTTTTTGGTTGTCAAAACCAATTTCATCAATAATCGAAGTTTCTTCATGACACTTTAAAAAAGTTTAAAAAAATATAAAAACATTGTTATATTTTTTTTCTGTTTTGATACACGTATGTTTCACGGACGTTTAGAGGACGATTTTAAAATAAAATAAAATTTAGTGGACACTGAATTATCATTAAGTAAAAACCTTTATTTCATTAAACAACTTCACTTTTTGAACTAATCATTATTTTATTTCATATAATATATTTTACTTTTACGTACAATTATTATTTTTCTCTATTACAATAAACATAAACAATTTATTAAATGTTATTTATCTCTCATATATATAATATACTATTTTTGTTAATTGTTTTATAAATAGTGTCTTTATATTTAATATATATATATTTATATATTTTGTATCTGTGTAGTTTTGTTTTTATTTTGTTGGTTTGGTTGTTCTTTAATAGTATATATATGTTTTGTGTTGTCTCTTTCATTATTGTTTTTAAAATATGCTCTGAAAAACATTTCTAGGAAATAATTCTCTTTGTTATGCTTTTGCATTTGCATTTTTTTATATATGAACTTGTATTTATCATTTACATTTTTGATAAACACTCCATAAACATTGTGAACATGTGTGAAAAATAGTTGTAAATGTGTGTGTGTGGTGTGTGAATGTGTGTTTTTGTCAATGGCTATTCCGCACTTTAAAAACTACATTTTTGTATGTACAATAGGTATAACAAAATCGTAATTACTCACTATGTATTTACAATACAAACATAAAGTATATTATTGTATATATATATATATATTTATTCGCCTAATTTAATTGTGCATTTATAAACAATTGATCGGTATTCATATACATATTTGTATATACTTTTTTATGTGTATATATTTTATTTGTATATATATTTATATAATATTAATGAAGCATCTATTTGGTTTTATGCAAATGTAAATTGTATATATATATAATTTAATGTTTAGTTATTGATGACTTGTCTTCTTTGGTTATTCAGTTGTGTATTAAATAAAATATTTTTTAATGTAAGCTTATACATTTGTGTGTTTGCATTTATTTAATCATTAAAGTTTTACATTTACACATTGCTTTCCTTAGACACCTTAAAGCTTTGCCTCTAGTAAATTAACGAGATTTTAATTTATAAATGTGTATAATTTATATAAATGTTTTAATTTTAATTTATGAAGAAATATATGTATATTATTTACAGTAATTTAAAACAGAATAATACGTGCAAAGCATAAATTCGATAGAACAAAAATCAAATGCATTTTTCGAGTGCATCTGCGTAATATTGCAATACGTGTGTTGGTATGTGTGATTATGTGTTTGTGTGTGTGAAGCAGTGTATGTTTAATACTATACATGTAGAAGATGATTTAGTTTAACAACGAGTGATAATAAGTTTGGCCATATTTATGTATGTATTTTATAATAAACATAACTAGCAATTATCAATAGGTTAGATATCATATGTTGATGTAAAACATATATATTATTATAATTGCTTGACGTGTTGTTGTTATATAGTCTTATCAAGTGCATTTACATATTGTAGAACTTATCGAAGGAAGACTTGACAAAAACATTCGGTGTTTTGTCGGAAAATTATATTGCGTTAAATAAGAAAATAGTAAAGTATAATATTAAATTAAGTATTAGCACAAGGAGATTTCTTGAGATTATAACAATCAATAAAGGATAGTTCATTTAAAAAAGGGCTCTTGGCTTTAAGAATTCATGTTTATATGCAGATGGTTTATTATTATATGTATATCATGATTTTTAATGATTGATCCAGAATGAGTTAAAAATACGAAATTAAAATTAAAGCTGGAAATTAAAAGAAATAAAACGTTTTTCAATGCCATTCTATTGATGATAATGTGGTGAGACTTAAAGGGTTTATTAAAAATGTTTTTTTTTTTGAAAAAAAGTAAGACTTCTAAATCGGAATATGGAATGCCCTCAAATCTTATAGGATCCATAACTTTTCGTTTCGTTAGAAATATAGAATTCAAAATAGATTCTAGGACAAGAGACAGTAAAAGTCCAATGATTAGTGTAGTTAAAATCAGAAAAGACGTTGATGTTTTGTCACATAAGATATTAAAGGAAACGAGCGTGCAATCTACTGGCCAAAATGAAGTATTTGTTATACTGAACTGATTTCAAATGTTGTCCACACTCGAGAAAACCTTTGTAACAGACTTGATCCCAAATGTCCACTCTAATATTATTATAAATGTAATGTGACATGACAAATCTCTCCGTCCACTCGGGTAAAAGGCAGAGTTTGTCAGGAAAATTGAAAGATTTCCGGAGTTCGACCTTTTCTAAGTTAAGGGTTAGTATACAATGTAGGTACTTGAAACATAACTGATGATCAAATTTGCCATCTACTTCGAATTAAGAAGAAGGTCAAATGAAATATACAGGATTACTGAAATAAACCGCAGGAGGTCGAAGATTAAGGTGAAATATAAAAATAAAATAAATTTCAAAAAATATCTCATTTTAATATGAATAATATTTTTTGAATATTATTATTATTAAATTTATAATTTTTTGAACAACTGTACATATTAAACATAAATACCGCGCTCAATCTTGCTTTACTGTAAATTGTAAATTTGCGCCCAAATGCATGCTTCTGCAAAACAATTATCAATAAAAAAAACCGTCAGGCGTAACCGACACACGATCCTCCAAAATGTATGCCATCGAATGTATAAACAATTTATATCTTTAAATCTCTTAAAAAACATACATTATCCAAATTGCATAACCTAAAGCTCGACATTTAGTAATTTGTGCAATGAATACAGTTAATAATATATATACCCTATATTTTTGAATATGTATATAATCTACATACATTCTACATTTACGATAAATCAACGGACTCTACGAAAAAAGACTATATATATTATTATAATAGCTATAGTATGTATAATATTATGTATAGCTGCTGTTTACTACTTTTTTGGTATTATATTTTTGTGTTTTTGTTTGTTTATGATGTTATTGTTTATTTAAAAGGGATGTTTTTGCGTATATATATATATATGGGTAGTTGGGGGATGAGGGGGTGGGGTGCGTTTCGTATATATTTTTACAGTATCCCTTGTCGTGTTTATTATAAGGAGATGGTTCGAAAACGCTTTAATTTAAAGACTCCACTTTGGAACGCTTGCGCATATATATATATATATTTTTCATTTTTGAAACCACAGATATATTTTAACGAGTTTTCCATTTGTTTGTATTGTTTTTTTTTTATATAAACATATGTATATATATATTATTATTATTGATATATGTACAACATATTCATTTTATATGCAATAGTATGAGTGTATTTCTAAATATTATGTTGGTATGCATGTATGCACAGTGATTTATTTATTTTATAAAAAAATATGTTTGCCATTACCATTTTTTTAATGTATTTTTGTGTGTAAGGGTTTTATCTTGTACTGAAGCAGCGGATTTGATTTGTGTTTGTGTGTGTGTGTGTGTTTTAAAGCTGAAGAGATATATTTTTGATAAAAAATACTGCGAAAATATACCAAATCTATTAACAAAAATTGTTGTTTTGGAGATATAATTTAATTTTTAAATTTTTTTAATGATAAAATTACCCGCCAAAAATGCGAAATAAATGTTTGCACTGAAACAGTTGCGACAAATAAAAAAACAAAGATATAAAATACGACAACAATCAAAAATTATTAAAAACAAACAGAGAAACCCAATTTGCGTTCAAAAAATATTAATCAAAAACTGTCCTCAACTAAGTTGAATAAGTAATTATATCACAATTGTTTTTTTTGTTAATTTATATAAAAAGATTACATATACAATACAATATATAGATAATATATATGCATACATTTAATTGGTTTATATTACTTCGACATAGAAAATGCTTTTTAGTTCACTAAATATATTTTACGTGCTCTAGGCAGCTTTGTAAATGGTTATACAAATATTTAATGTGTTTTATTTGTGTGTGTCCAATATTGTGTGACACAACAATATGCAACCTATGTACAAACCAATCAACAACTTTATATGGTTTTTTGTTGTTGTTATTGTTGTTCATTTAAGACACACCATTCTCTAAGTTATACTGAATTATATGTACATTAAATTTGTATATATTATTATTTAATATATATGTAATATATATCAATATATAAACATATATATTATATATCGAGCGTACACATAAAGGAGGCGTTTATTTAATTTTCGCGAGCATTTATTTGAATGCACATTTTTGTCCCGATATTTTGATCTTACATATAAAATAGTTTATTGTGTTTTTCTATATTGATTTTGGAAAACATTTTATAGAAATTTATTATCATTTTTTTAAGTTAATGTTTTTTTTGATGTATGGTGTTTTCTGTTTTCTTGTGTTAGTGTTTTTTAAAGGAATTTACGAATTATTATGCGAAAAATGTGTATTGCCTTTGGGGATGTATGATCGTGAAATGATCGTCGTTCTAAAGAAGGCCAGGGCCAAATTTATGTGCTATTGTTTACCAACAACGATTGTTGGAGGATTCTATTTTGACTACGAAATAACCATAGCAAATAATATTTTTTTGGGAACTTTCAAACAATGGTTTTTAGACCCAGAGACTTTCGTGATATAAAAATATACCGTGGTCGTGTCAATCTCCCATAAAACCATTCCAAATTAATTACAGATTAATTTAAGATAGGCCAAGATTTAAATTCAAATATCCTCCCAACCACAAAATATGATTCCTAGTTTGTTGTTTGTTGCACAACATTTATATTTTTAAATATAATTGATGGGGATCAAATTGCTTTAGCCTTCATATATGAAAATGTGAAAATAGGCACAAAGCCTCAGCAAAAATATATTTTTTGGCCATACAAAAAATATCTTTAAATTAAAATCTAATAAAATTGTGCTCTTATTTCAAGAAGGTTTTGCTCATAAAAAAAAATACTCCAAAAACAATCGAATATATGCTCTTTAATACAGTCTGCTACATTATTATTTAAAACGTCCTTTTATTTATATTCAATAATTGTGCTCTTATTTAATAAAGAAAATAATCGTCTTTTTCTCACTTATAAATGGCGGTAATATTTAAGCTTTTAAATAAGCTTTTTTGGAACATCATTACATATTTCATTAGGTAAATTGAAAAACATTTACGAAATAGCTTAGACGAAGCTGTATTACTAACACCGTCTATGTGACTTCTAGCAGATTATTTTCTACATTACTTTGGGTACATTAATTGAATATTAAGGGCCTATTGAAATCATAAAACCGGTTTAAATAGCTTAGACTTTAGAGTAAAATATTGTTTTCTTAAGCACTTATTTTTGAACACAAAATCTTTTTCTAGAGCACATTTTTAAAAAAAATTAATCAAATTATTTTTAAGACGATTTTTTTAAAACCAATATTAAAACCACAACATATTTTTTTAAGTTTGTCTGAGGTCGTGTCTTGTGATGTGTGTCTGTCTGTATTGATTTCGAGTTTGCATTTGTGTGTGCGTTTACGTTATTTTTAAAAATGAATCTGGTAGAATGTGTCTGTGAGAATGTGTGTGTGTGTGTAGTTGTTCTCTAATAGTCGTATTAATACAGTCATTTTGATAATGTATTTTTTGTGTGTGTGTGTGTTTGTTTTTTTTTTTATTTAGTTTGCTATAAATATTACAAAAATTATACACTTTTTTCTGCGATGCATCGACGCGTCGTTTTACGCAATTGATCACACATTTCTTCAAGGAGCACATTTTTTACCTGAGAAGAGAAACAAATTGGTTAGATGAGAAGGGGCAAACGTGTTTGTGGTATAGAAGAAGGTGGAAAGGAGAAAGGGACCAAAAAGAGTTGGCCAGTAGTATAGATATAGTTCAAAGGAAAGAGAAGGGTAAATAAAAAAAGAATTAACTCCAAAAACTAATGATGCACTATGTGTGTGTATAGAAAGATATAGAAGAGGGCTTTAGTTTTCTGGGTATACTGTAGGGTAGATAGTAGATATGATATGTCAGAAAGATTGCGATGTCAGATATGTTGAAGTGTGTGTGGGTGTGAAGTGGAGTGTGTGTGCGTTTATGAATAGATGATTGAAAATAAAAACTTTCCGCATATTGAAAGTTGGAAATTTGGAATAGAAAACCATACAAAAAACAGGAATTAAAAAAAAACAAAATCATAAAGTTTGTGTAATTTTTTATGTCTTAAAACTTAACAATATCCGCTTGTTATTTATGTGATAATAAATTGTGTGTTTCTATCTCTTCTCTAATTGAAGCTCTTTGTAAAAAAGTTTGTATTTCTGTTGATTTGGTTTGTGTATATATATATAACTATTTTTATATGTATATATTTTAACGATTACTAAAGTTGATACCATTTTTTGTCCTTGTATTTCAGCATAAGATTATGCGCGGTCCCGCCGAACTCCTGTGCCGTATTGTGCATGCGTTCGGTGCGTTCTTCCAATTGACTGAGTTTGTCGCCACGTTCCATGGCCAATTGATGTGCTCGACTGATTTCCGATGTCGCTGAACTGGCTCTGGCGCCAAGCTCTTGCATGCCACCGGGTATGTGCTTTGCAACGGATCGATTCGGTTTGCCGCTCGTCTCGCCAACTACCATCAAAATAATATGATTACGATTGCAGAAAGAAATTCAACGAAAGCGGTGTTTTGGTTTTGTCTGGTACACATACACAATTCCTCGCGATCCAAACTGCGAGCACCACCACCGAAGAGACCCTTAAAGAAGCTTTCCTTTGGCGGTTCGGGCATATCGTGCGGAATGAACAGTTCACCGATCATTTCGTTTATAATTTGACTAAGAAAAAAAAACAAAATATTAATTTATTTAAGGTACTCCTGAAACAAAACAAAAATTTGTACCTAAAGTCCGCACATACGGTGAACTTTTGAATTTCTGCTGGACTGGCGAGATACAGGCCATGACCTCGATTGCTGAAGCAAAACGTCTTGGAAATTCTAAAAACACACGCACAATATTAATAGGCATACCCCTCGGACAATTCACAACATTTATTTATACAAAATAACACATACAAGAGAACGAGAGAAAAGGAATCATGCATTAAAAATACGGTTTTTGTACTCTTTTTTGGAGTTTTCTTTATACGTTGAATCTTTAAACATTTCACATTTGGCATGCGTTTGTTTGTGCGTAAATCAAAGGAAATGCAAATTGTGCAGAGTTGCACAAAGTATCATATTTTGAAAGAGAGTTTTTTTGGTTTTTCTTAGGCTTGATTGTGTGACTATAATTTTGGGTAGTTTTTGTGAGTAATTCGGATCCTGTTTATGGTTTATATGAATCCTTAGAGATAATTTACAGAGTTGCTAGGATATGCATGCTTAACTTGTTTTCCAGGATTCTTCAGGACTTATTCAAACTAGTCCTGCCCTACATAGTTGATTAACAAATCTTAATATTGTAGTTTATGAAATCGGGTAACCTTTTTCTGAAGCCTCTTTTTGATATTTACAATTATTTAAATATATTTAAACAAACGCACATGCGCATTTCATTACGCAATTAAAATAATACATATTTTACAAATATAGAATATACATATAAATTATATAATAATTATTTACAAATAACATCGACCCATTTTAAACAGTTTTGGTTGATAAAATTTTGGTATATTCGCCATATGAAACGAGAGAAATTTTGATGTTTAAAACGGACCATTTTGGAATGTGATATTGGAATTATAATATTTGGTTAAAATTGTTAATTTAAAAATATACTCAATTAGGTTAATAACATTTATAATATATCATATAAAACAACCGGTAAAGTATATATTTGCATATACAAATAAATTACGGAGTATATAATATAGGGCAAAAGGGCTTATAGTTAAACGGTTATGCCAACACACACACACACTCAAAAAAACTTACTGGTTAGTATCCTCGTGCACAATTAGTTGCTGGCCCCATATTGAGAGCATTGGATCTACAATTCCTTGCTTACATTTTGTCTGAAAGCTGTATACAACAAATTTCTTTAACACGACATTTCATTTTTTTTTCGGATATCATAGATATTTAGAGAAAAGAGGAGGCATCACAGTTCGTGAAGTTTGGTGGACTTTGGGATTTGTCGATTGCTCAACAAAATGTATGGGTCAATGGGATTTTTGTTGGATTTCGTTTTGGAATTTTGTATTCGGTGTGTATATATGGTTAATAAATATATTGATTTCTGTAGCTTTGTATACTATTTATATATGGAAACTATATATCAAAGTATTTTGAACCTAAAAACGTTTATATTGGGCCTTCATGGGCCTTTTTTCTACTGATCCTTTCACACATTTTACGTTTAACAACTTAACCTCTACCTTACAGTTGAGAAATAATAATTACTGCCATTATAAATAACTATATATATTTAATCATTAAACTGTATAATTTTCTAATTATTTCGAGTGGGGCTATCCAAAATTATAAAAAGGTTTATAATCCGAAAAAAAAGATAAAAAAATGTGCACCATTCGTATACTATATAGATCATTTATTTACTGTTTAATCTTCTAGAAAGAAAATGCAATTGTACTATAAAAACTATTTTTTGAAAGCTTTTAATAAAAAGCAATTGAAAAAACTTAGCCTAAAATCTGTGTATAATATAAGTAAGTATACACAAAACAAAAATAATGAATAATTCAGAGTGATTCGTATTTCCTACAGAAAAAGAAGTGCAAGAATATAAAAAGTGTTGGTGACGAAATAAAATACAAACTGTTTTTAACGAGAGCGTCAACTGTATAGTGATACACGTTTTTACAACATACATCGGGCAACACTTTTTTTAAAAATAATCGATCGAGTTGAATTGAGTAACTGTCCTTACGACCGTAAATTTTTTACCACATTTTAGAGATATGGATGGAGTCACAAAAAAATCACTCTATTCAACTCGATCGTTCTTCACAAAAAAATATGAATTTCATCCTTTTTTCATCCCCAAAAATGATCGCATTATGACCATACCTAAAAATGGACGAAAATTTGCACATGCAAAAAGATGAAATTTGTCCATGACAAAGTATTGAAAATTTGACCAAAAAAAGATGAAACTCTTACCCTATTAAAACTTAAAAAGAATAATTTCTTGTACAATATACTGAAAATATTCTTTAAAAAGAAGACCTTACCTAAAAATAACAAAAATCAAATAACAGTGAGTGGAAGATTTTCTGATTTTAGAAATTATAAAAATATTACTTAAAAATGAATATATGTATATATTTTGAATCGTACAAAATTACGGTATAATTCGTTAAAGGTTTCCATGGTATCCACAATAACCTTTGAGACGAATCACCAAAAAAGAGCTATTGTGGACAGTCCAAATTGACTTCTATGTGATTAGTTCTTAAAGGTTATTGTGGTTGCCATGTAAATCTTTAGCGAATCATACGGTCGTTAGGTATATATTTCAAAACATAATGTTGAACATTTGTACCATAAAAAGAAGTTTTTCATCTTTTTTATACTAAATATTTTTCATTATAAGGTATCTTATAAAAAGATGAATTCAAGAAAAAATTGTACTTAATATGGGATGATTTTCATACCGTTGATTAAGAAATCCATCCTTTCTTCTAGTACTTAAAATTGATAAAAAAAATTCATCCTTTTTTATTTCATTCTTATAAAAAGGAAGTAAAAAATTCAATTGATTGAAAAAATCAATGGGTCCATCACCTATCTGACTGCTCTTTCACTACCGTTTATTTTTCCCCTTCTTTTCAAAAGAGTATTTTGTGTAAAAATATATATAAAGGAAATAGATAAACTTTTTTAATTATAAAATGTAAAATTATCTACAAATCAATCAAGAGTTATGAAGTTTGTAGAAAATCTATTTGTTTGTCAAGAGGAAAACGCATTGAAAGGAAAGAGTTTGAGTCCAAAAGTGTATCACATTAATTGACGCATCTCGCATACTGTATTTTATATATTATCTAGTTTTTAAATCTATTATTATTTTCTATCACAATTGCGCCTATTTTCTTTATAATAAAATTACAGGTGTTAATATATACTGTGTGTGACCTACGGAGCTGGAAAAACGAACTTTGTGCAATACATTTAGAATCATCGATAATTATTAAAAGTGTACGCATAATATACATAATATAAAAATACATAAAAATGTACACGTACAGACACACATTCAAATATATAGAAACGTTTTGTATCTACAGTTTGGTAAACGTTGGGGTGTTGTGGTTGGGGTGTTAGGGTGTTTGTGTGTGTGTGTTCTGGAATGGAAACGATAAACAAGACCTTTTCTCCATTTTTTGCAGTGCGTAAATTAACTACACATAAACTTTGAGAACAGCGTTTAAATTGTAAATACCTTTTGTTTAGATTTATTAGCAAAAGGCGCAAAACATTTTGTTTTGGGGAGAAAAAGTCTTTTTTATATGTTTGTTAGGGGGTGTCATGACCGTGGCGTTAGAGGTGGTGGTAGTTTGTTGGTGTGTGCGTTTTAGGTTAGTGTTTAAGTTAGTTTTTAAATGCATGAAATTGTTGGTAAGTTTTGATGTGTTTTTTTTCATTTTCAAAATATCGATCAATAGATAAAATGACAAAATTTACGAATAATTTCATTGAAACCGATTCAAAAGTTTGATGCACTTTGGAAATGCGTTATACAAAAAATACCTTAAATCAGCCAGTGGTAAGAAGTCTTCGTCCATCAGTGGTCTTAAGCTGGGCAAGCTGTATGCCATTAGGTGACCAGTTGAAATGTAGCAGATTAAGCAAACACTGTCTGAAATAGGTAAATAGAAAAAACAGACAACACATTAGGATGTAATTATTAATTTTAATTGTAAGCTTTTACCTTTTAAGCTCACAATCTCCGCTTTCACAACGTAATCGGTGTCGGCAATCTGCTGACGATATACACAGTTCTGACTAGGCAAAGCGACAACCCTCGCTTGCTTCTCGCTGGTTATGGCAATGAATTGACGATCGGTGAACGAATCAGCACCGCCCAATGTAGGACTCATTCGGTTTTGATTCTTCGTAGGAGTACCTAAGCATATATCCAAAAATATGTTTATCCGGATCAAGTAAAATTATTATAATAGTTTATACCTCCACGATTATCGTCCTTCCAGGCTTCGTACGAGTACGGAATTAGTGCTCCATTACAGTCCAAAAACGACATAGACAAAATGGAACCTTTCAGCCGAAAGATTGGTCCTCCTATAAAGCAAGAAAGAAGAAATAATCATAACAGTCTCCCTCTACACACCACATCACAACACCTACCTAAAATGGACACAATAACAGGTTGTGCCTTACGAACATCAGCATCGGGTAACGTTATGGACACGGTGAGCACTGAACCAAGACTGGTGCCCACCCACAGGGTTGGCAAAAGGGTTGATGGATCTTATGACATACAAACATTTTACGATTTAATAACAGAATCCATATGCTTTCATAGCGTATGACCACGCTCCAGCTTACCGCTTTTTTTCGTGTAACTGTCAGCGAATGCCAAACATGTGACAGATTCCGCCGAGATATTCTCGAGACTGGACATCGACGACGATCGTGATCGCGAGAATGAGCTATCCAATTTATCTACTCGACCAGTAGAGCGAACAAACCAAATCGTTAAAATTAGACATCATATATAAAATGGCGGCGGTCTTGGTGATCAGGATCACTGATCATTTAGAGATGTTTGTTGTATAATTGTATATGTATAATTGTTTTAAGTTGTTCTGTTATAGTATTTTATTATAAAGGAATTTTCATTTGTGGGAGCTTAACTAATTGTGTATAGCGCGCAAAAGAAAATTATACACTGCGGATTGTCCAACGAGAAAAAGTTTGCAGAAAAAGGGGGACAATCCCAGTATGTTTTTTTTAAAAAAGAATATACATTCTAATGAAGTTCATAAGGTATAGTGACAACCGGATGTAGGAGTATATATAATATTGGATTCAAAGATAGTAAATTAAGGTTGGTGATTTATATGTAACTTTAATCAAAAATAATATCAATATATATGTTTTTAAATATATGAATCCAATTCGAGTAGTGTTAGAGCCAAAATGGAGCTTGAACTTGTAAGTAAATGAATTAATAATTTTTAATATTTATACCTAAAAAGTTTTTTTTTTGTAAAATAGAACTATTTTGTAACAAAAGCATAATTCGGTTTAAAAAAATATTAGATTTTTTTTTCTGCTTATGTTTTTTAATAATATATTATAATTTAATTAACTGTAACAATATTTTTCTTTGTAAAAATATTTTTTTATTGTAGCAAAAAAACTTATATTTGATTTTTTTTTATTATTAGGCTCAATTTATTTTTTATAGGAACGATTTATTTACTTTTAAATAAAAAAAAATCTGGAAAAATTGACAAAGAATCCACACAAAAAAAAGAGTTCTGATATGTATTGTGCTTCCAAATATCAATTAAAACGAAATTATCAGTTGGATTTAAAGAAAAATAGCATCTTATTATCTTTTTTTATAACAAGCAAATAAAACTATAATTGTACTTCAAATAACACTCATTAGAGGTTTTAATGAATCTTAAAAAATGGTATCTGGTTAATGGACCCCAGTTTTTACTTTAAGTGGTTTTATCCGTTGAAAACCTCACCACACGCGGTTGTCACTACAAATATGAACTTTAATGTTAACCTTTATGTAGGTAATGGTAACCCAAGTGATTTTTAAGTTAAAATTTATATTGTTTATATTTTTAAAATATTTTATTAAAAAAGGTTAGATGTTATTTTCTTTAAAATAACTTGAAAAATTCTTAATAATATCCATACTCTGATTAACTACACAAAGGTTTAACAACATGCTCTAAGCCAAACGAAAAATCAGGAAACCGACTGCAAATTGAGAAACTGAAAATTATGTTGTTTCGTAGATTTGTATGTTAAAATATAGGAACGAGGAAACAAAGTAAACGGACACATCATAAAATGTCATTCAAAGGATTAGAAACACGTCAGGAATAGGGAGGAGAAAGAAATTAAAATAGAGAAACGCAGTCGTAAGGTAGTTTACTATATTTCTAATTCTATGCTACATATGGTTTTTACTAATATACATACATTCAAATTTTGTGTGTGTAAGTGTATTGTGCAATTTTCTAATTTTCTATACAGTTTTGTGAATGTCGAAATGACGACGAATTGCAATTTTCCGTAATTGTTAAATGTTTCATGGAAATATTTAAATAAAAATCGTTATAAATATGGGTATTATTTAAATTTTATAAAAAAAATCAAAATATGTGTACCAAAAAGTTTTAAAAAATGTTGTTTTTTAAAAATGTAGTTTTTAAAAATGTTGTTTTTTATAAAAGTTTTTTTGTTGATGAACTTCAAAGATTTGGCGTCAAGTTTTATTAAAAGTCATTTTAATATCGTAAATTATTATTGAATCTGCCGATCAAAATCTTTGAAACATGTTTTTTTTGTGCTTTGCAATTAGTTAAATAATGTGTCATGCATTTTGTGCCGAATGAAAAGATATTTATTGCGTGCCAACAACCATAAACTAACTACTATAGATTATATAGATTCAAAAAAACAAACAAACACCAAAAGCTATAAAAAGCGTTTTAGAAATTAATATATCTATATTAGAAGCACAGGCAAGAAAAAAGTCAGAGGTTCAACTTAAATCCAAAATAGTTCTATACATAAATATATTAGGAAAAACAAACAACAACAAAAAGAAGCGAAAAGCAGCACAGCGGATAGATTTCCGCTGCGTCAACAAAATAAATCCATACAAAATATAAACAAAAGAGTCAGCGATTTTCATCTGCCAAACAAAAAGAGGAAATCTGCAAAAAATATCGTCAGCCTTTCGTGCAGAAGAATATTTTGTAATTTTCTTAAAATTATATATATAGATAAAGTTTTAGTTTTTTGTTGTTGTAAGAGGACAGAGGAACATCAAGAAGAGCATCACAGTGTTTTTTTTTGTTCTTTAGGTTATCAAACGATTACATATTTGGACAGCGAACACGTATTTTATAATAATTTTTTTTTTCTCAAGATACATACACAATAATTAGGTTTTTCATTTAGCAAAACAGAAAGTGTGCTGTGTGTATTTGTTGAGGCTAATTTTACGATTTTTTTTAAAATAAATTTTATATAGTAATGTTTTAGTTTTAGATAGTACCACATCACAAAAGGAGGAAGTTGAAGTTGAATATATTTATGTGACTATGTACATCGATATGCATGGTGGTGGTGGGTGCTGGGTTGTGTGTGTGGGTGGTGTGAAGAGGAATTAAATGCAAGGTGAGGGTTTTGTTATAAATATTTATACTTAAGTGTGAAATTTAACAGAAAAGTTTTTTTTATAAAATTATAATAACAATGATATAGATGAAAAAATAAACAAGTGAAATTGTGCTTATGTGGATGAATTTATTTATAATCATTATTCTCATTCCTGTAAAACTACTAACTAAAAAGGAAAATGAAAATACTCTTAAAAAAGTATATTCTAACTATGGATTGACTAGTTTTTTTAGTAATTTGTGAGTACGCCAATGGTATATTAAGATTTAATGTGCATAAATTGGCTACAGGAAGTGCGGACAATAAATTAATTTAAATAAACTATGTGAACCGTTTTGTTTGGCATGAAAACAATTTATCCATTTCTCCAAAAAAAATAAATGATGTTCACATTTTTTGCAAAGATACTCTTGCGTGTCATGTAAGTAACGCGCCTTAAAGCGCCCCGGATGTGCATCCTGGATCTATCAGAAGTAAACAATGCGCGCTCGACAAAAATTAAAAAATAATATAGCAAACTCGCAAGCTCATATACCTCTGGTACGTACCAGACTGTGAGCCAGTGAGCTTCTGGATTTAGGTCGGGAAATATTTATGGAAATGGCACACACATATATACAGGATAATTTGCTGGCTGTTGGCCAACCATTTCGGTGGTGGCATCGCTTATTTATGAGATCGTAGCACTGTACACAGGGCGTGTCCGAAGATTTTATTAAAAGAAAATAATTAAAATACAGAAAAGCTTTGGATAATGTATAATTCATACCCTAAAATAATGGAGCGTTTTAAATCAGCATTACCGTGTTCGGTTTAGATCAATATTAAGATTCCCGAACGGCAATTTAATCCTTAAACGATATGTAGCTGCGTTTTGAGGATTGTTATAACTAACCCAATCTGTGGGACCCTGTGACATGACCCAGTGCCGCCATCAGGAAGCAATAGTTTAATGTAAGTGTTGTGTCCGCGTTGCTTTGAACTTGGCACAATTTATAAACGAGGACTTGAAGTATTTCACGCGAAACTGTGCAGGAACGCAACGCATAGCGTTGCTTTCGAGATTCACAATAAAATAATTTACATTTTTCAGTGGAAAGATGGGAAATTTCTGTACCGTTTTTTTTACTGCTGACCTGTTTTATGCTGCATTCACACATGATGGTCATGATGTCGTTTTGTTTGCAGTTAATGGACATGATTTAATAATACTCGTAATGCCATTTCCTCTGTTTATTTTAATGTAATTAATTTTTTTTTATTAATTATTAAATATTTTGAAATCTAACCACCGTAATAATATTACCGCTTTTCAGAAAATTATCACTCGGCTGTCAATAAAATTGATATATTAACATGTGTTTATTTTTGGAATTATGATTATTTAACAACAATCTGATTTCACATCTTTTACACTGTTTTTCTCCTTATTTTTTCGTTTTTTTTGTTGCTGTTTAATAATTTCTCAAGAATTTTACTAAGAAGATATTTTTGATGAAAGCCAAACGTAATAAATAAATAAAAAAAAAAGGTTTTGGTTTTTTAAAAATATGCTTAAATTCAAACTGAAATTATATGACAATTATTTAAATTGCCGATGAAAAATGAAAAAACCAATGGATTTAAACCCGAAAGTTTAATTTTTTTTAAAAAAAACCATTTGAAGTTTATTTTTTTTAATAAAAACACACGTATTTTTTTATGTAGACAAAACAGTTCGTTTGGATTAAATATAAGTTGTTGAAACTTATAAAAAAATATCTATTTTATATTTATTTTAAAATTCAATATAAAAAATCATCAATAATTATGTATGAAACCATATTTTTTTTAATATAAAAAACCAAATATAAAACCATATGAGGAAAATAACTTTACCAATTGTTCATTGGTTCATTCTAAGTAAAAAATATATGGGTTGGGGTGCGCTTTTCAACACCCACTTAGATACAGGGTATTTAAAATGTTATGTTTGGAATGGTACGTACCAACACATATTTATTTTAAACTTCGTAAATATTTTTCCCAGGGCATGGAGGCAGGACTTATTTTATAGGTTATTGAATAACCAATTTTATAAATTATTAAATTTTTAACATATCGGTTTTAGATTAGAAATTATTACTCTTCAAAAAATCATTTTGTACATTTTTTATAAAAATTTCATTTTTCTCAAAATAATACCAGATAAAATATTTATTTCTTGTTATTTTGATGCTCATGTCTTCTAAAATTTGACTACAGAAAGTTTTAATCTAGACTTTACCAATTCACGCTCAAAATTTGTAATTTTACTCTAAAAATGAACAATGGATTTTTTTTTCATTTAATGTTAATAATTTTCAATTTAAGTACTAAAGAGCAGAGTTTTATCTAAAAAAAAGTAAAGCCTAGAAAAAACTTTCTGTAGTCAAGTTATAGGTGCAATTATAGAGCATAAAAATAACAAAAAAATATATTTTTGTTGGTACTATTTTGAGAAAAATGCAATATTTATAAAAATGTTACACAACAATTATTAAAAAAAAATATTTTGAAGAGTAATAACTTCAAAACAAAAAGTGATAAATTAATATATAAAAATAACCTACAAAATAAGTCCTATCTCTTGTTCTGGAAGAACATATATATATATATTTTTATATTTATTGAAAAAAACTTATACAAATTTTTTTTTTCTTTAATATATAGTTATATGAAATATATAAAAATATAAAAAAATAACTTAAAAACATATAAAATAAAAAAATATTTTATTTAAATTATCTTTTAACAAAAAACAATTTTTGATATTTTGGAAATTTCGCTTTGCTATTAATAACCCACTTAAAATATAAATATAAAGTTTTGAAACTTTTTTTTGCTGTAAATAAATAGGTCATTCTAAGTATACTCAAAGTGTGTATGTGTATTTAAGGAGTGCACCTTATAATAACTACAAAGAAAATGGTGGGTCCAAACTAGTTAAAAAAATAAAAACAAAATCCTACGAGAAATTCACTCAAACAGTCACCACAATTTGTGTAGCTAATACATAATTTAGAGTAGTCACACGTTCGGTTTTATTGGATGCGTTTTTAATGTCAACGTGCTATATATTTTTTTATATTTTAGATCTACAAACAAAAACTGAATAATGGAACACATTTGCGCGTTCGGTGCAAATCAAAGAGTCTCTGTGACCACAAAACTGAAAACGAACCAAAAATACGTGTCAAACATACAAGTCAAACAAATATAATATTATATATTGTAAATATAGTGTTGTGCTGACAATACACAAAATGTTAATCCATACAGATTTTTTCTAGAGATTTATAGTAAGATGTAGACTGAAACAGAGATAGAGTGAGATAGAGATAGAGAGATAGACAGAGAAGGATCAATCTAAAACCAAAGATGTCCAATGATAACAACAAAAAAAAGAACACAAAAAGATAAAGATTAATATATACTCTACGCACGAAACGGACACAAGGTTTTGACAGTTTTGCACGCCCAACAAAACACGAGACAATATACACACAATAATACTGCGGCTGACATATTGTGCCATTAAGGATATATATATTTATGCGGAAAATGGTCTATATATTGGTTTATTATTGTAATTGTTTGCAATTTTACCTATCGTCTGACCACGGTCTGAAATCGATTTTTGGAATCCAATTTTATTATAAAGAAGAAGCCATGATTTGTGATTGTCGTAGGGGAAAAGAACAAACAAAAAGAAAAAACAATTGGTTAATTTTGTATCATTGTGGTGGATGATGGGTGATGAGTATTTTTTTTAAAAATAATTAAATTAAGTCTTCATGATTAAGTTATGAAAAAATTAAACGTCTAAACTATTCTAAAATTTGAAATAAGGTAGGTGTAATGGCAATGATTATTATTTGTATATAATGTTTTTTTTGTTGATATGGTGATGAAGGAATGTGGTGATGAAGGTTTTTGAGGAGTAATGATGATGATTAATGATAGAAAAAAAAAACGGATTTGAATGAATGTTAGTAGAACGTAAAATGTATCAATAATGTTAAATTAGGACATGGTACTACCAAAACTGCAATACTGTCGCGTCATTAGAAGGTTATGCGACAGTGGGGCCATCTGTGGTCGACTGATTGACATGTCCTCTCCGTACGATGCAGTGGACAGGCATTTCTGCAATTTCTTCCCACCTTGTGACCGAGACTTTCGCATCGACTCCGGTAACGTAGATTGTGAAATCACCGCACCACCTCGTCGTATCGGGCTGCCCGTTGCCGCTGCGTTCCCGGTACTAATGCCCGCTCGGTCTTGGATTGCTGTGGCTGATGTAGCTGCAGGTCCACAAAGTCCATTCATCTGAGCGGTAAGAGTTTTTTTTTGGAAAACAAAAGAAATTTGTGTGTGGTGGATATAAATAAGAATTGATTTCTTGTTAGATCTTTCAACGTAAAGGTGCCGATTTTTAAATTGTTGAATGTATGTACATTTCATATATTTATATGTATATGGTTAAACGTATAAGTCAGAAAAGAAATGAATAGATGCTCGTTTAAATAAATTTGATATTAAAACGAAATCATATAAAAATCAATTAACAAAAATTATATATTTGAAACGAAAAAAAAAGCTACAATAATTATTATTGCACATCGACTGGTCACTCTATATAAATAAATGAATTTTGCGCATGTATCTCTATGATTTCGAAATTTTACAAGCAGCAGCTGCAGCTAAATTCTAAACCTAGGTCTTAGTTCATGTGAGCTTTGGATGAGCTTTATGGATGAGCTTGCGATTGCGTTTAATTACACTTGCGAAATGCAGATAAATTTGCAATATGATTTTCTGCATTCCATTTACAATACCTACATTTTACGCTAAACAACTCTACACCCGTACTTTGTATTTGTTGTAATTGTGTAATTGATTTTGAAATATACATGTAAAAATAGGAAAATTACCGAGAAGCTCTCCGAATAGAAATTTAAGGCAGTTTTGATCATCATCCGAATCGGATGAGCTCTATTTATAACACAATGCGCACGTGCGGAGCATGAAAAACAAAATATTTAATAAAAAAATGAAGTGAACTGTTCGTATTTTTTAGTTCTTGCATTTCTATAAAAAAAACAATGTCGATGTACATTTTAATTGTATTTTTTTCAAAAGCCACGCTTTGTCACCCTTTTCTATTTTATGTATATAGGCCCAATTTGTACGATATAGATAGATCATGAATTTTAAGCCAGCACATTAAAAAAAATATATATAGTAAAAAATCGAAAAGCAAACAAATAACAAAACACAAACCCAAAAGAAAAATAACAAGTAGAGAACATAAAACATAAATTAGAATAAAGAAAAAAACATTAAATCAGTCTTATATTTATAGTTAAACAAATGTGAGTCAAACCATCACCAGAAGCAAGTGAGAAAGTATCGCTAATATTTTTTGTTGTATATAAAAGCGAATATATATATATATGGATTATGTTGATGGATGTGTTTTGTGTTTATAATGATGCAAACCTTTTTCAAATAGGATTTTGAATAACATGGAGCCGGTGGTATGGCTTTTTTGTTGTTGTTTCTATACAACGTTTTTTTGACACAATTGACCTTATAATTAAATATCAAGAAATATATGAATATATATATTTGTATATTTGTATATATATATAAATTTAAAAAAGCTGAAAGCCACATTCTTATGTTCTTTGGTTATTCAATACGAGTTATTTTTGAATAATATATAGTTTTTAAATTTAGAGATGACACTCTAATCTCAAAATTGAAATAAATGAAATGCATTTTATTTAAATTACAAATGTCTTTTAGATACATAGAAAAGCTATCGATTTCATGTTTAGTTTTGAGAAAGATTATTTTTAAATAAATATCCCTGGAAATGGATTTCAATAGCCCTTGCGATTATGAAAAACAAAAATATCATTATGTATTTTAAGTAGAATATTTTTTGCTTGTTTAGTTTTATTTAATTATCTTTAGAGTTAAAAAAAAATAGAAAAAATGCTATAATAAAAAATATTTTGTTTTAAGAAAAATAATTTTGTTCCACAAAAATATTTTTTTTACAAAAAAAATATTTTTTGGTTACAAGAAAACATTTTTTTGTTACAAAGAAAAATAAATTATAAAATAAGATTTTGCCGATTTAATGAAAAATGTTTTGTTACAAAAATCAAAAAATTATCAAAAAAAGAATTACGTTTTTGGTAAATACGTCATTTATTTTGACAATTGTTATTACAATTTTAAATTTGTAAATTTCCTTTTTTGTAATCTGATTTTTCTTTGAAAAAAAATATTTTAGATTTTTTTGACAAAATAAAATTATTTGTGAATTTTTTTTTTGATTTGTCTTAAAGGCACAATAACTAATTTATACAAAAAATGTTCTTCAAAATAAAAATCATTCTCCATCAAGCATTTGTTATTGAAAACCCTATTTCCAGTAAAAATTATTCTTTCCACAGTTTTTTTTTAATTGTCGTGTTTAAAAATGTAAATTCTAAAAAATACTTTAAAAAATCACTACCAAAAATTCGCTAGAATACATTCAAATAAAATAACACACGCGACCCTACGTGAAAGAAAATATCTATAGTATATATATTCTAGTACGTAAATAACGTTAATGTTTGGAACACGTTATTTATGTATTTGTTGTTGTTGTTAAATGCAGAAAACGATTGCATTTGCTAAGGAAAAGTTAAGCAGGAAATCAGAAAATCTATCGCGAGACGATTAGAAATGTGACATCACTTCTGTAAAAATCAGATTGCAATTATGACAGGTGTGTGACAAGAGTTTACCAGATGATTAGGAAGATTTGAAAGTTTATTGTCCATGTCCAACTTCATGTCCTTTTTTTGGACTTGTCTCAAATTGTACTCGATTCAATTAACACAATGCAATTCGTCAAACGTCTTTTCCTTAATTAGGCCTCTTATTTATAATCAAATCCAAACTCTTTGAATAATAGTTATTCTGATTTCCAGAAAAACTAATCGCAATCAATGGAATCGTTTTCTTCTTTAAAAACTTTTTAATTTCAAATCGAATGCATTAGCCAAAAGTTTACAATTACAAAACAATCTCTAAAAAAATCGCAGATATTTATTCTACCATAATTATAACTTTGCGTTTTTTTTAATTTTTAAGAAAAAATGCACATTCTGCTACCTAAAATAATTAAAATTGTCTTCAATAAATATATATGTATGTCTGAGATTGCTGCTTATGGATTCAAATTACAATTACGTTGCGTTCTAAGGATATATGTATATGTATATTATATGTATGTATATTTGAATTAAACTACAATTTTGCACTGCCTAATTTAATGTAAACTCTCGTTTTCTTAAGTAGTGTGCAAACTCAAATGAATTAAAAATGAAAACGGGCGGAAGGAGAGAGAGCAAACAAAATGGTGCTGCAATTAGTATTTTAATTTTGATAATTTTAATTTTTTCAAGTTTTTTTTCAGTGAGAGTTTCAATTTTTTATGCGATTCGCGATTAGACGAGACTGCGGTGTGCTTTTTGTCTGTTTCGGCCATTGAAACTGTACGTTTTCTTTGGCAGATTTATAGAAATTTAAATAGACGTTTGAAAATGTATCAAAGAAAACGCAAAGAACCAACTATACAAAACAGGTTTCGGGAATAAACGGGGATCGAACACAAATTGCGTGTATAAATATCGTGGAAACACAACTCGTCGGTATAAATACTTACTAAAACGTCTGATCAGGCTGCCCGCAAATGACGAACCTTGATCCTTATCCGATCTGGCACGCAAATCACGCATTTTGGTTGAGTCCTGACGAACGTACTTAATGTTTGGCACCGATAACAGCCGTTGATCGCGCTTGTCTTTCTTCTTAGTGCGTGGCGGTGGCATTGGTCGATCCGACTCATCGAACAGGGGCAGCTCAGACGGACGCGATATTTGAGCTCCTTCTAAATTGGTGGCCACCGATCGAACAACGCACTCATCGGCAAAATCTACACGTTTCGCGGTGCTCGGGAATGCCTGTGGCTGAGACATGGTACGCTGTTTGCGTTGCTCGGTGTCCATGCCCTGGAGAACACTCTTCGGGACACTTTGAGCACAGCCCTGGGCGAATTGCGTTTGGGTTTCTGTGAGACTAGTAGGCTCTGACTCTTGGTCAGAATTACTGGCCGTGTTTGTATGACTAGAGCCATCACCACCGGCCAGTGTATCCGGTGTGCCGGGTTTATTCTCTACGTCCTCGATACTCTGCACAATGTCTTTTTCGAGTTCAACCAAATAATCGGATTTCTCGGAATCGTTGGTGTCCGAATTTGAATGCGTTGAGTCTGGTGATATTTCAACGGGTGACAATGCAGTGCCCTCCACGGGACCATAGTAAAATACCGATCCACGTTTACCGTTGTCACCAAATGTGTTTGTCAGTTTCATGTTAACCTTGCTTATCTGGCGCTTCAGATTGAAACCTTTCCACGATGATGACTTGCGACGTGACTGAGACGCAGCCTCCATGCGTAGGCTCTCCTCGGGCGTAATGATGTCCTCTTGTGTGGGTGTCAGACTTTCGTCTGCCTCATTAGCCGGTGAAGGTGGACGCGAGTTACTCATCTCCGAATCGGGATATGAACCAATTTTGCAAGGACTACTTGAGAGATCGGGTAACTAGAGTGAATGGAGGCACAATATATGAGAGGAGAGAGAGTTATGTGAGTTTTTTTTACTTAACGGTTGTGTGAGTGTGTGTGTGTTGAACGAACTTAGCGTCAATCGCGAGTCTCACAAACGAATTTGTATAAAAATCTAAATGAATTGCTTAAACGTGCAAAAAAAACATGAAACGAGTGTTGCCACCGTGTGATAAGCGGTGGCAACCTCAGACCGAACAACACGTTGCTCAATTAAGAATGACGGTTTTTTATGCGTTTTTTCTTTTTCTCTCACTCTCAAAATGTATGTATAATTATGCTAAAAGCGTTTGGCGTGAATCTCTAGCTAATTAACCTGATGCATGTGGTGTTGCGGTTGTGCAAACTGCGGTTGTGGGCGGCTATACGGGTGGTTTTTCAGTGGTGGCAATAATATCCCAAAGGGAGGGAAGTATATATATATATGCTACTAATGTATATATCTATATATTTAGATGGAATATATATATTATATTCTCTAGTTATACAATTATTTGATAAACAACAGCCAAGTAAGTCTGCATTAAAAATAAATTATATCGAAATGTTATTTATAAAAAAGCCGAAATGCAATAATGCTTTTATTTGAAAGGAGCTATTGTCATCGTTTGAAATCAAAATCAAAGAAAAAGTAAATCATGTTTAAAAAAGAAATTATAATTATTATTCATTTGCCGGATACATGGCAAATGAACGAAGCCCATAGCAAGCTATAATTAGATAAATCGAGGTATTTTAATAATTATTACAGTAATTGGGGTCGTAGTTTATGTTGTCTTATCGAGCATTATAAAATTATTCACTTTTGGTCTTCTGGTGTGCTATGACTTCTGTTTTCTTGATTATTTTTTTGTAAAACAAACCATATAAATTAAATAACAAAATAAATGGTAAATCTGAGCTATACGAAAGAAATATTATTAAAATATAAATTTAAAAAAATGGATATTTTGAAATACGAAGAAAGGATTATGTTAAAATGTCATATTTATGTGACTAGAAATGTGATAAATAGGTTAACTGGTGAATCACTAACCTGGTCTATGCTAGGCGAACGCGCCTGCTCGTCCCGGCTGATTGTGTCCGCACGCTTCGGGCTTCTGGGCGCCCGCGAGTACGGATCTTGTGCACCGTACAGATCCGGACTGGCCACGTTAAGGAGACAGATTTTCTGGATAATGTCCACGATTACAAGGCCGTGCTCGTTACCGTATGCCATTCTGGAATTAGTTTAAATGAAGCTGTAGCGATTTTCTGTTAAATTGATAATGTAATCAATAATGTTAAGCAATTACAATCCATAGCTGGAGTTTATGCATAGCGATGTAATTTGTCCGGGATGTGAACCGTTGGTCCATGGTGTAAGACAGATGAGTTGTGCCTGGAAACCGGCTGGTTTTCTCTGCGGTCCCGCTCGTACTTTTAGCATGCCGTCATTCTGAAAATAGGTTTATTAAAAAAAAAATGTCGGTGCAAAATGGATTTTGTAGTATTGGTAGTATTTTTTAGGCTTTGTATAGCTAGTATATAATTGTAAGACTAATTGAATGTACTGAAGAATATAATATTCTTTGAAATTAGTCTAGGAGAATGCTACTATATAAAAAATCCATCCTCCTAACCTTCAAATTTTGTATGTGTTACCCTCTTGTATAATAGTGTAATTTTCGCAAAAGGCTGAAATGCCAAATGTATAATATACTAAACTAAATCTTTGAAATATATTACTATTCAAAAACATTTGATTTTTTTTCGAGACTTGACGATACACAGTCACAGTTTTATTCATGTCTTAACCCATCAATTGTTCAAATTATTGGCAATTTATGAAAAATTTTAAAAAATATTTAAAAATATTATAAATATATAAATTAAACAAGCAAGAAGATGGTATATATATATAATAACTTTTTCATGAGCTAAGCTAGCTTGACTTGGTATTGGTACGATAAGATCGTTAATAGATGGCGGTGACATACACACTTCAAAAGCTCAACGAATCAATATTTTTTTACTTATATACTAGAGCCTAAATTGTTAATATATTTGTCAATAGATGGCCCGTTTTCATTATAATGTTGATAAAATTATCTTATTTTAGTAAAAACTGCGCGAAGAGTCAAAAGATTTAAATTTACCAAAGAATAGAAAGAAGGTAGGGAATTGTTTGTTTTATGATAGTATTTAAAAAAAATACTAAATTTAAGATAAAACAAGCAAAAGACTAGCAAAAACCAATAATTTCATCAAAATGCTAAAAATATATACTAAATAGCATAATCATAAATTATAAATGAACATTTATATATGATTATGATTACAAATAAGATTTTTTTGGACATGTATTATAAGCATAAAAAAATGCATCTAAAGTGGTAAATATATTTTTGCCACCACAAAAATGTTACAATGAATACTTGTTTATTACCATAAGAATTGTCACAAGAAAATTTATTGTAATAAAAAAGGTTTTGTTACAAAAAAAAATTTAAGCGCATTTTTGAATGCGTATTTGGGTACATTTTTCATTTTTTTTTATATTAGTTTTGTAATTTTTAAATTTGTTTAGACACATAATTTATTTATTTTTATCGATTTTTTTCTTCTAAAATTTAGATTTTTTTTTGGAACATTTTGGGTTTTTTTATTGTAAGCCATAAAACAAAATAATCAAAATTACCAATCCTGAAGGTCGTAACAGATAATCAGTGACATTACAAATTACAATTATGAATGATTATTATGAACACAAAAGTCGAAAAATGATCAAATATGCCGAAAAATGACCAATATGACCTATAAAAGGACAAAATTATCAAATATGCTCCAATATGCTCTAATGGGTAAAATATTCCAAAATATGTTATTCATGAACATAATAAATTGTCAATAGATGGCGGTTACATACAAACTTTTAAAACCCGATTACTTATGTTGATTTTAATATTAAAAAAACAGCGCTAATGGAAAGAAAGTAGTGCTCGTTTTATGCTTTCTAATTTTAGCAAAAACCAAGAATTTCATTAAACTTTTTCATTAAAATATTATAAATATCATCATCCTAACATAAGAATGCTTATATTCATGCGCTGGTACAGTGTGTCATTTTTATAGAGTTTTTGAAGCCTTTAAGCTCTTTTTGCTCATGAAAAAGCTATTTAGTATTACAACAAGGGTGTTGTGCAATAATCTCAGGAGAAATAATCTCAGAATCCTGAGATCCTGAGAATCCTGAGGTTTATGTAAAAAACAAGCAAAAAACGTTGCCCCTAGCGGGGGGAAGACCCCCTACCCATGGATCGATAGGTATTTAAACGACCTATCATTTGATACTAATCCCCTTTACCTCCTCACCCCCCGTAAATCGAAAAGATGAAAAAAAAAACGTTTTTTACATCTTATGAGAGACACGGGGGGAGGGAGAATCAAAACCCACCCCCTACTAAATGATAGGTATGTAATTTCCTATCATTTGATACCAAACACTCCCCCCTCTAACCTCCCCTCTCCCCGTAAACGTGGTTTTTCTTAATATTTTGGGAAACTTTGACCCTCTTCCCTTCCTTAGGGGGTCGACCGACACAAACCCTTTGGGGTTTTGGGTTAGGGATGGAGCCCCTCCCTCTCCCCCTGGAATTTCCTATCACCTAAGACATGCTTGGATATACAGCAGTTTAGCCATATATTTTCCTGATAATTATGTCACAGGCCGTCTGTGCATTAATCTCAAGAGAATTTAACTCAGGACCCTGGGATTATGTCTCTTGAGATTATGACGCTGGTCTCGTGGGACATAATCTCAGTATCCTGAGGTTATGTCACAGGCTGGCTGTGCATTAATCTCAAGAGTCGTAATCTCAGGATCCTGAGATTATGTCTCCTGAGATTATGTCTCCTGTGATGATTGCACAACGCCTACAACAAGTACATTTATTTATTTTTATTAGCAGATATATTTATGTTTTTTTACTAGAGATTTTGAATTATTATGGTGTAATTTTTGAATTTATTTACGGCTTTTTTTAAATTTTTAATGAACATTTATGTTGCCAAATATGATTACAAATTTGTTAATTCCTTTGGACCTGTTTTATTAGCACACTTTTAGATTTAAATGTAGATATTTTTTATTTTTGTATTCATAATATTTATTTAATGTACATATATAATATTTTGATTTTTTATGCTTGTAAAATATTTTTTTTAAAAATTGGGAGCCGTTTTTTTAAATTTGATAGTTTTACAGAATAAAGATTTACACATTGTGTATGTATTTTTTTGATTATTAACATTTTCAGTTTGACAATATATACGGTGAGATGACATAAGGCCACGGACAAAAAGCCCATGGGCCTTATGTTTGGTTGAAATGAACGTAAAGCCCATTAGCCTTATGTCCGAAACGAAACGGAACTAAAGCCCAAGTTAAACCAGACATAAAGACCATAGGCCTTATGTTTGGTTGAAACGGACATAAAGCCGATTGTGGTCTTATGTCCGTTTTGACACGGGTCTTATGTCCGTTTCAATTAGAAGGTGGTCAAAAACATACATAAGTATCGTTTTCGAATTTTCACGTCAATTGTGGACACTTATTTTTTATGTTTTTTGACATATTTATTTAAATATAAATATAAGTGTCCAAAAATTGACGTCAAAATATAAAATCGATAGGAAATTTGTATTTTTTCTTTGGTAGATCGGGTAGCATTAAAGCATTATAGATATACCTATATTTTAGTTGTGGTGCCAGGTACATTTTTGTTTTGTTGTTTTTTAACTTATATGTCCTGTTTCAGAAATTTGATCAATTTTCATTAAAACCGTAAAAGTTCATCCGCTAACACGTGAAATTTAAATATATTTAAATATATTCTGTCCCGTATTTTATATCTTTAATATTAGTGTTACCGAGCTATAAACATATTTTTTTTTTAAATAATGCGCCCTATGCCCACAGGCATTTGCATTTGTGTATGTTTTTGGAGATCCCTGAACTAAATATTTTCGCCTATTTTGTTTATAAACCATTTTCAAGCGATACAACACTCCAATCAAATATAATAATATTAATTATAAACAATTTCATCCAATTCCAATTAGTACAAATCTATAACCAAGTCCCATTCGAATATCGAATGCGAAAAACAACGATATTCAAATTAAATTCCCTCGAGCGTTTTTTAGGTATAGGAATTTATTCTCTAAAATCTATATGCGAGTCACGTGTGCGATGCATGCGATGGATGCACGCGTGTATTGTCATGGTTGACTTTTAAGCCTGAGCTGAAATTAATTGCTCCTCATGCAAGCTGTGTGAATATTGTATGTAGTAGTTCAACGCAGCCAGAGCTCGCCTGCAGTGAGTGGTCCATCGTTTTATTTGCTGGCTATTACGGACAATTTTAATGAACGTTTTGTACTCAGTCCATTTTAATTCCTTTGCCATTGTAAACGTATATTTAGAATTTAAAAAAATGATTGCCAGAAGCCAACAAAACGCAGCCTTATATATATATATATATGAACACGGTCTTTCATCCGTTCTTATGCACTTATGGGTCGATGGAAATGTTGATGATTATTATGAATACCATACGAGTAGGTATATATGTTATATATTTCGATATATTACAAGTTGAGATATTAGATTTAAAGGTGCAAATCAAATGCAGAGTTTTCAATTAACAATTACAACAGGACAATATTTATAATATAACCGCACTTGTCCGCATATCTTTGTATATGTACGATTAACACATCACTCAATAAGTCCGTAGGATAACTAAGAAAAAACATATTTTTTGGCAAAATTCGATCTTATTCATCAACATACATTCCTTCAAGACTGATACAATCAGTCAACAGCGCTCTAGCATTCCGACACCTTTTTTGTAAAACGATTCGCCTTTGGCCTCAAAATAAGCTTCAGTTTCAGCGATCACCTCTTCATTCGAGCCAAATTTCTTTCCGGCGAGCATTTTT
>JAAAKO020016327.1:0-16197 GCA_010015015.2 Bolitophila cinerea
ATACGCCGTTTAAGGTTGACATAATTCAAGAATTTACTTGGATCATGTATAAGTTCGGATTGAATTTTTAACAAATAATTTTCGTATAAATAATTTTGAGTGATAGTAAACTTTATAAGTTATCAGATCCGATTCTCGTCTAGTACAAACATACAGCTTATGGGCCTTATTATGTTAGTTTGATGTCATATAGTTTTGTTAATCGATTTAAGTGAATCTATATAATCAAAATTTGGTATTACCAGGATATCCGAGTTGGGTGATTTTCTTGCCATTATTCTTTCGTTCTTCGTCCATATAAATTTGAAGCCTTGAGTTCGTATTTGCCGTGTTTCATTAAGAATTTGTTGGTTCATCGGTGTCAGCTGTTCTGATAGACGCTTCTTTTTTGATTTCCGTGAGCATAGTCCAATGTCAGCGGTGTTTATGTCTAATCGCTTAGCGATTTTGATAAAGGTATTTTTTGTGTTGTTGTTTTTGAATTTAAACACAATTGCTTCTGCATGGTTGTTGTTAGATCGTCTTTGGTACCAGTCCACTAAATTTTCTTCTATGTTGACCTTTTGTATGATTTAATTTACTGTGTCGTTGAGTTCCAGTGAGTTTTGAGCCTGATCTGAGAATCCGAATATCACAACATTGTTTCGTATTTTGTTTTGTTTATCGTTATTCCTGTTAGTCTCGATAGCATTGAATCTTGATTGTAAAGAATCGTTGTTTTCAAATAATTGTGCCATTTCTTCGCGTAGTTGTTTATTTTCCTCCTTCTCAGCTTTAATCGCAGTGAGTAGCTCGTCATATTTCTCTGACATGTACTGCACTGAGTGTCAAAGCTCTGATAGCTCTTTAGTTAGCATTCGTTCGTTCAATACACTTCCATTGGAATCGGGACTGTTAGTTGTTGGTTGTTGTCCAGATATACAATTGGCCTCGTTAACCTTTTCAGCCGGGATTGTATGCTTACGCTTTACTGCTCTGGTTTTTGTACTTTCTTCGAGGTTATGTGTTGGCTTCATATTGTGCTTGTTTATTATTGTCACTTTTACTTTATATTATATGTTAGTTGTTTGTTTTTTTGTTGAATATCAAAGGTTTATTGACTTGTTGGTATACTTTTAAAAGAGTTCTAATAATTAAATATATCAAAAACATATAAAATAGTTGATTTTTTTACGGATCGTATGTAATTTCGTGACGTTTAACTTCCCTCCAAAAGTGACTTCCAAATTAAAATTAATTAATATTTCTTTTTTTTAATTAAATTACCTTACTTTACATGTTTACATACATGAAGGTCCTTTACATGAATATTTATCATATCCGTTTTTACTTACTATAATTTTGGTCTATAAGTATAATTAATCAAAACCACATCTTCAAAAACGGTGCCCATTTAATAATTTCTCGAATTTTCTCGAAATCAAAAAATCAACAATTTGAAATTATAAATATTACGATATCAACCGAAAAATATATAACAAAGATGTCGGGTATTCAGCTCTCTGGCAGTAATTAAAACATACATTACGATTTATGCACCATTAATACTACTAAACAATATCTAGCTTGGCTCTTGCAACTGCACATGCATTTTCAAAGAAAACATTTAAACGCGAGCACAAGTTTCGTTGCATTGTTGCAATTTATTTAAATCTGTGTGTGTGTGTGTGTTCTTGTTTCTGGGCTCTGAGCAAATACATAGACAGAAACACGCACACACACACACATTCTAAATGTGCTCGTAAGTTTTGAATAACATTTTGTTAAGTACGGCGCATGAGCTTTAGGTGTGTGTGTGTGTGTGCTTATAGTCTTGTCGCGGCGCGTATAGTTTGTGACCGTATAAGCGCGTAGACGACAATTGAAATTTAGCACTGTGTGCGCTTCGCCCGGGGAAATTTTTACATAAATAATAACCCGCTTATTTATTTTCTCCATTTTCCATAGTATTATTATTTATTTAGAGTTTCGCGCGTCGTGTGTATTTTCCGAAACGCATACACTCGACTCACACGCACACATCGTTATTTAACACGTCAATGCGCGGCGCGGCGCTGGCTCAGAGAGGCAAAATGTTACTTGTTTTAACTAGCGAATTGTATTTAGTCAGTGTACTAGAAAGTGTGCATAACAATGTTATATCACGTATGAATTCCAGCGTTTTTTTTTGTATTTGTTTTTGTGTGTCTACGACAACGAGTACAACTTGCATTATAACACACAGATATGATATTGCGAGCTTGAAAGCACCCTTAACACGGTGGAGCAAGCAGCGATGGGGTAGTTCGTAATTGCGTGCGAACATATAAATTCTGTACAAGACTATAACTAGCGCGTGATATATATACACGAACATAAATTTGTCAGTAACCATAACAAGAGCGGCGTTTCTTATTCAATGGTGTACGGATAACACCATATTTTATTTTATTATATTTTATTTAAATGGGTCGCTGTGTGTTTTATGGAGCTTTGAAATTTTACGCGATTTTCTGCGTTGGAGTTTCTGTTTTTTATTATTAGTTTATGTTATAGCATATTATACACACTTAAAAGTAAAAACACTTTCCAGAAAGTTGTGAGATATTATATAAAATAACGAACTTCTTGAATTGGTGATAAAAATGGTTTTTAACAATTAATTGCCTGATAGAAATGCCCGGTAATAAAAAAAACTGAAAATTTATTTCAGAAATGGCACTTTAATAATATGCTTGAAATATGCGCGTAAAATTATATACGACCAATTCGAAGACAGTAAAGTGAAACACTCAATAAGAAACATGTGTTTTACGAAACTTATGATATGGAAATATTCAATAAAAAAACACGTTTTAATTTTGTTTTATACTAAACATAACTTAAAAAACCTATCCTGTTAGTTTGAGAAAAAATAAAACTTTATTTTAGTTTTTGTTCTTCTTATTTTTTTCTTTCACCTTACAATATAAATGTTTGAATAATTTTAGGATCGTCATTGATGAACCTTGTTTATTTTTATATCATTCTTTTAAATGACGTCAACATGAAAACACATCCACAAATGACCTTCATTAAAAACAATTGTTTATAAAATAGTTTGTGTGAGTAAATTGTAAATATAAGAATTGTTTCCATTGTTAAAATGTACAAAAGTACTAAAAATAAAATATAAAATACAAAAAAAAAATTGAACCTAAATAAATAACATACACTACAAGTCTACAATTTTAAAAGAATGAAAAAGAAAAATTAAAGGCAAAAAACAAGGATAATAAAAAAAACTGCCAAACCCAAGCACCGATCGAACAGCAGCTATTCATGCAGCTGCTTATGCCAGACGATAATTGTTGTGGTATGGCTTAATTTGAGCACATACTTGTACAACTCTTGTAAATATTCAGGATATAGATTTAAAGATCGAATGATTCGCCAAAAAGTCTCACGGGAGAGATTAAACTCAAAACTACTGGCAACATCATTAAAAGCTTCCGAAATACGATTTATTGGCTCAGCACGTCCATAATTAGCTCTGTGCTAAAACGTAGGAATACATGAACGAGTCTTTCTGTATAATACAATGAAGTCTAAAAGAGACAACAAATGAGGAGCATCAATGCGATTACACAACAGATCAAACCAGAAGAAAACAATAAATATTTTTTTGACGAAAAGAGAGAGTCTCCAGACACATGAGCTCGCACGAACGATATAGAGCAAAAGGACATAGTCATCGGACTCGTCTCAAACTCTGTCGACGCAATGCTTAAAGCAAGGGCAAGTGTACCCCAACTAACAATTTACCATCTATAAGGTTAGAATTTGATATTTTGGGAAGCTTATTCTTCGATAAAGTTGATATGTCTTGTGGTACAAAGCTAGGCAAATCCAAAGCTATTATATAACTTATGTAACGTCTTATAGAGGTCAATCCAAAAACCGTAAAGAGGCTAAGTGAACTTGATTTCGATATAGTTTCGATAAGCCATCCAAAAATGTATTTGTAAAGAATAGCTTCGATATAGCTTCTTATTCGGAGTTATGTCAAGTTATGTCAAGTATAATAGTAATAATTTCTTCTGAACAGTTTTACCGGAGCGTAGCAAGAAGCCTGTATTTAACTTGTAATTCGAATTATTATAAAAACAAAGATTTCTTCTTGTTTTACGAAGCTTGTAAAAAGGCCGCTGTCAAAAGAAAGACAATAGCAAATTTTATCGAAAAATCACGTGTAACTATATGAGTTCGTAAACGTATGGGAGAATAGTGCAGAAAGAGCGTGATACTATTTTGAAAAGAACCTGTGCAGTTTCTGATGTCTTGTGAAAACAACGAGAAGCTATAGTCTTAATCAATATGCGATGCTTATAATAAATCTTCTGTACGTTGATCTAAATAAAAAAATAAATTATGAAATTTAGATTTTAAAATATATCTCAAATACTGTAATTCTTTAATAATTGTCTAAAAAGCTACACTGTAAAAATAAAAAAACACATCTAACATAAATATAATTATTTTAAGTTTATGAAAAATAAAAATAAAATCAACCCTAAAGCACATGCTTTAGCTTTGTAGGACAAGATAACCGAAAATTTTAATTATTTATCTGCATTTTTAATTTACCTTTTTTATTATTAGCATTATAATAATGACAAATTTATATTTTGAAGATTTTTAAAAATATATTTGAAAAATAATGTATTGTAAACATAAAAAACATGAACAAATAAGGTTCAACGAAATAAAAACAGGATCAAAACACTTTTTGTCGATGAGTTTATTTTGTGTACATAATTCTTTTTTGTTGCACAACAAAAAAGAACGTTTATGATTTATTTAAATCCAAATAAAAACTGTATTTTTTAACTAGATATACATTTAAAAAATACAATTTTCAAATAAGTTTAATATATATATATTGTGTTATTTAATAAAAATTTACCTCGTTTGAAATAGGGCACTAAAGGCAAGCATTAGCATAAATGAAATATTTTATTAAGTATAAATATGTTTCATAAAAATAACAATAAATGACGTTTTTTTTTTATTTTGTAAATTTATTTAACATGACAAGAAGTTTGACTTTTGTTATAATTAAATTGGACGAATAGTGTTTTTTTAAAATAATATATTTCAATATCCCCTTTGACGTGGTATCTTTTCGTATTTGTCCTGGTTACCTTCTCTTCTTAATTATATAACGATAAAGTAACAATTATTATCAACATGTCTATTATTTCTGAAAATGAAGTTTATATTATTTTCATCAAAATAAACAGTGTTTTTTATTAAATTGTCAACTTTTGTAAATTGAAGTTTTTTTTTAAATCAAACATTTATATTTAATATTAAGTTGCTCATTTAATTATTTTTTATTTTTTTTATTTATTTTTTTACTGCATTTTTAATTATTGGCTCGACAAATAATTAATTAATTTTACAGCTCGATTTTTTTGGGTGAACCCCGAAACTATTACTATTTTCAATAGTTGAATATTTTATATTTTATAGAAATTATATGTTGAAAACCTAAAACTTTGTAAATATTTCTTCTTTTTGAAATATTACACTTTACATTGGTAGACTTTAATTGCCAATAAATAGATATGTAATAATAATAATAGATATATAGATATAATTTATCTAAAATTATATATTGCTTTAAATAAAATATAATTTATATATTGACAAATAAAAAGAGATAATTTTTGCCCTTAAAATCTAAAGGCACACAAAACTATCATTGAAAAATGTCTTTTAAATATTTTCAAATATAATATAAATTGAATATAAACATGAAGAAAAACATTTAATGGACAATTTTTATCGGGGGCACGAATTATAAGATAAAAATCATTTTGTATGAGATTATAGACCAATTTGTTTGTAAACGAAATAGCATATAAAACAAAAATGATTTTGTAAATAAACGAATTATCTTATAATTTATAGACTTATTCATTTTAAAACACATTATCACATAAAATATTTTGCAGAACACATCATAAAATATTCTCTAAAGATAATCTCAAGAGTTCATAAAAGGTTATACGATTTCTTAATGACTAAATGAAATTTTATCTAGATTAATAAAAATCACAAATTTATGTCTAGAATTATAAATCTAGATTTATAAGCATAACACATTTTTGTCTATAAATATAAACGCTTATTAATTCTATCTAGATTGATATAAAATACCTTAATTTTATCTGAATAATATAGTTAATAGCTAAATTTGAGAAAATTAGTAATTTATGAATAAAATCCTCTATAATCTTTGTCTAAATTCATGAAAAACTACAATTGAAAGAATAACTCATTTTTGGCAATATTTCAAAGAAACGTTTTTCTGATAATTGTTGATTCTGATCTTGAGTTATGTTTGTAATTTGAGGCAGGAAGATATCGAACGAATTGATAGATATTTAAGAAACTGATGGTTCTTTATTTGTTTATAGGAGGCGAAGAGTGGCACGTAATTTGTACGTTTAATTTGTATGTTTTTATATTAGCATAAATGAAATGTTTCAAAATGAAGTAAAAATATGTTTTAATATTATATGATAAAAAACACAATAAATAACGGTTTTTTAATTTAGTAAATCTTTTTAACATGACAGGATTTTTTAAATATTTTAATTAAACAGTAAACCCGTACAACATTGTGTGCACGCAAGAGAATTGACGCCACAATTTGCATATAATTTGCCTGTAAATTCTTTCATGGCTCAAATCGCGAATATATGTTTTGTTCTCAAGCGTGTATTTTTTCAAACGAGAATCGCACAAGCGATGACGAAGACGATACGAACTATTTATACTTCTATTTAGGTATCAGTACTTCCGTATCTATTTTCTATTTTTGTTTTAGTCCTTCCATTTTTTATTTCTAGAATTTGATATAAACCTTAATATGATAGCCACACTAATAAACCTTTTTTAATTAATTCAAATAAAATCTGTTTATCTTGAAGGTGAATTAGGAATAATTTATTAATAATAAAAACGTTGTTAAAGAATTGGATCTTGAAACATTTTGGTTTTTCAACTTTAAAAAAGCATTGGTTATATTCCATTCTTTATTATATTTTTTTTGAATACTGCTCTCTTATTCCCTCATAGTATAGGGAAACACTAGAACGCATTTTATCTCAATTAAATTTAAATAAGATAAAACACTCGCTTCTTATTGAAACGGTTATATGCTTCAAAGGCATTAATCGTATTACACATTCAATTGTTAGTCATCTAATAAACAGCTGATGTTTTTTGCTTGTTAATAATAAAATAAAAATAAATAAACAAGTATAAAACAAGCAAAATCATGAAAAAACAAATACATTTTTAACATTTATCCTGAATTTTATGCCTAAATGCAAATTTAAAAATAAATATCTCAAATGTTCTTTAAAATATAAGGATGGAATTTAGACCATTATTTCTTTAATTTATGTATAAATTGCGATAACTGTGAAAATATTCCTAAAACTATTACGATATTATGATTTTATTGAAAATTGTGCAAATGAGATATTTCGATATTTTTCATACAGGATGAGTGTAAAAATTCGTGCACAGTGTGGCCAAAACGTTCTTTTTGTGACTAACCTCTGGCTTCAATTTTTAAACTAAAATTATGAAATTTTAATAATTTGTAATATCCCAAACGCAAAATTTAAAAATAAATTAAAATAAAAAATATAATTAAAAAAATAAAATTATATATATTTTTTAAAAAAATATTTATATTTCTTTTAAAAAGATATAAACAAAAACTTTTTTCAACAATAATAATTAGTTGATAATTTTGTTTTTAATTGATAAAAATACGGGTTTTAATGTATATTCGCGCACACAGCCTTCAATTTTAATTCTAAAATTATGATGTTTTTAGTGATAATTCCATACAAAATTCCAACTAAAATAAATATTAAATAAAACAAAAAATAATAAATGATTATAAAAATATAATATTTTTATAATATTTTATAATGCAAAAAAAATACATACATAATTTAAAGGTAATATATAAAAAGTCAGTTGAAAGCTATTTTCGGAAAACGAAAAAAAAATGTCATTTTACCGATTTTTGAAACGAATACCAGTAAGAATAAAAGAAATAAATGCGAATAATAAAAGTATGGCTTTTATTTGATATTACTACAAAGTTTAAATGTTTTCTAAAATAATTTACAAAATGCATTTTGTACATGCCCGCGAGCATAATAAACCTTAATTGTATGGAAAGATGTAAAACGTATCCTCGCTAAAATCAAAAATCCAAATTATAAGTACATTATATCACAATTAACATTCATAATTGAATGCAAAAATATTAACTGTCAAGCGATTTTTAATTAGACTTGCTATTATACAAAATAAATATTATACAAAACGCTTTTTAAGCATGCCAGTTTACGGCCGTATTCTAAATGAAGAATACGGCCGATTTGACGAATTTTTAAAACAAATACAATAATATAAAAATTACGAATAATAAAAATATGGCTATATTTTGATTTTATTCTAAAGTTTAAATTTTCTACAATTGTCGACCAAATGCGTTTTGTCCATGCCAGCCACACTGTGCGGCAGCAGCAGCGGTTTGCACGCGAGATGCACGCGAGATGCACGTAAGCATTAGGTGCAGTTTGTGTGCCAACTTTGCACGTTATCTGCACGCAAACATAGAGCAGCCCTGTTTTTTTTTAATTGAAAAAAAATAAAATAATATGACGAGATAGTTTGACGTGGTGTCTGTTCGTATTTGTCCTAGGTTACCTTCTCTCATTCCTTCTTAATTATATGACGATAAAGTATAACGAGTTTTTTATTTCTGTTTGCATTCATTTAAATCATGTCTCTCTAAATTGATGAAAAAACTCAAACCAATATTGATAAAAAATCTTTCCATTAAACGTTATTATTTTTTAATTGTATTCAAGATTTATACAAATTTAAACCTTCATTGCTCAATCATTTAATTTTAAAATTACTAACTAAACTATACATAAATATACAGATGCAAATATTTTAAAATGAAAATAATACGTAAATAACACCGTGGGCTTTATGTTCCATTAACACGTACTTAAAATAACATTTATTTCCTTTTGAAATCTCCCTTGACATTCTCAATGCGTGTTTCTCGACACAAACACGGCATATTCATTTCCCTTCGCGATGTGGCGCGTGCGCGCGCGCGCACCTCAACACTCGCTCACAGGCGACAATTTCCTTCTCGTCCTTCAATACTAATGTACCCACTTACACGCAATTGAACGCTCGCTTTTCCCTCTGCCGCGCCGTCGCGCACTTCTCCCGCAGGACCTCGGAGATTCTTTGCCACGCTTCCGCACTATTTACATAACTAATTAAAAGAATACAATTGCGCGCGCGTGCGAACGCAAATAATTCGCGAGACTTGTATAGAAAAATCGTCATTCCTATTTTTTCCCTCTCTTTTTCCATTTATCGCATACAAACTTAAATACGAAATTTACAATTTGCAGCTATTCAACGCAGCAACCACTGCAGCCTCCACCGAAGACGTCGTAGTCTCCACAGACGCCACAACTACCACCACCGAGGCTGCCTCATCCACCACCACCACCACCATCACCGTACAATGGAAACGCAGCGAAATACATTTCATGATCGAAAATTATATGCAAATATTATTGGATGCTGCTCGAGAGTTCTTGATCGATATGGCTGCAACGCAAATATATTCAATTAAACTTTTAAATAAGCTAAAACTTTCGCGAGTGGAGAATAAATCAGAAGTTCGTTACATCGAGCGCATGTGTGCCCATTCCAGCAGAAGCATCCGCAGCCCCCAGGCCGGCAGCGCGACGGCACTCGCACGCACGCTCTCTTTTGTTATATTAAGCCCGATTGCGATTGCGGGGTGCGTTGGGTTGTGGGTGGTGCAGCTGGATGGCGCGACGTGTGTGCGGATACCGAAATTCTGCTGACTGACACATTTTCGTATTTTTGCAGCAATTCGCGTTCTCCTCATTGTGTCTGCTCGAAAGTAGTGATCTGACATCGGTATCACTGGCCCTGGAGTTATTGTTCGAGAACTTCGATTGTTACCGAAACAATGCTGCCATTATGGAGCGCAGCTCGGCCGTGTGCTGTGAGAAGCTCATCCAATTGCATGACTGCACCAATGCAAGGGTAAACGAATTGCTGCCCGCGTCCCAGTATACCGTCATGGTGCAGTATTTAAGGGTGCACAGGTCACAGAGCACGTAAGCAATGCGATGCGGCCACGCCGGCAGTTCAATTTCGCCTGGGCATTTGAAATAATTACATTTTTTTCTCTCTCCAAAGGTTTCACGAGCTCCATGCTGCTGTTGAGAATCTAGCCGGACACTATGCTGGCATATCGATGGACACAGAGAATACAATTGTCCACCAATCAAAGGACGACACCGTCATTGACGCAGATTGGTTTTTCGAACAGGTATATATAGTACATTATCCGTAACTCATTCGCTAAGCCCTCTTTTCTCCATTCGATCTCTGTACATTAGGCAAAGTGGAATGCTCTCATGCATAACCATCAAATTGACAACCGAACGATTGTGCTGCTATTCAATGACATCAAAAGCGAATCAAGACTCCAGAACATATTCGAATCGGATCGTTTCGATGTGGCCCTGCTCGCCGATTGCATTGACTTCACATTCCACATTATGACGGACGCATTTCAGCATGACTGCATCCAGCACACGCCGCACATCAATTACCTAAAAGTGCCCCAGTTACTGAAAACAACACTACATGTGTTGCACGCACACATACGCACGATGCTCGCACATCCATCAATCGCAGTAGCGGTGGCATTAGCATCCGCCGAGGCAGCCTCCGATGAGGCTCCGCAGCACCACCACCACCACCAGCACCAGCAGCCGATAAATCAATTAGCCCAATTATTCTGCGATCGCAATTTTAATAAAAGCTTTCCAAATATGATGCATGCCGTCACAGCGTTAATGAAAAACATTGCACGGCTCCAGAATATTTGCCTAATATATATTGAATCAAAATGTATCGATAAATTTATGATGGACAATCTGCTGGACTGGGGCACACCCGAAACGGCTGATGTTTTTATTAAATTCGCCACTGTTTGCACACTTTTTGCAGGGCATTTACATCCGAGGCTAGCACCACCCGAAATGCCTATCAATAAAAATACCCGCGCCGCAATCGATAGTTGCCTGCGTTGCGCTGGCGCCGTGCTAACGCAACGCTGCTACTGGACCGAACTAAATCAGTCCGCCGCGTACACAGGGCATTTGGAGCAAATGCTGGACGCCGTGTATGTGACAATCATCAAAATAATGGCGAATTCTGAGTTTTTGAATCGACTGAACGGTTATAATATGTTTAAAAATTGTGGTGCCTGGGGTGAGTCGTGCCGACGGGCGATTCTAATTGCTAAATTCGTAGAAATTGAATGGGCTGCCGGAGAACTGCCACCCACCAGTGCTTACACGCAACTGCAGGTATAAATTTTGGTCAATTATTTGAGCTGGTGCTCTTTAACTACATACATATATAGTCTAACTAGCTAGCATATCCTTCTACACACATAAAACTAATATACATATATCTCCCATACACATATACATAGGACACCCTAAAAACCCTATCGGTGGCACTGCTGCGCACCGACCGTTTCTACTTCTTCGCAATTATTCCGCATGAAATTCTGGCCAACTACAATATCGATTTGAGGGAACCGAAACTGAATCGCTTGCCATCAATTCCTATTGAATATTTAAATGATGTTGAAATCGTGGAGAAATTTGTTAAAAGGTAATTTATAATTAAACTTTACAATGCGGAGTGTTGTATGCATCGGTATAATATATGAATTTAGATAATATAGAGTGTATATGTACAGGGTGTCCGGGTTGAAGGGGTTTGTTTTTAAACTGTTTTTATGTGATTTAGGTTTTTGTTATTTATATACAGGCAGTGTATTTAATTTAAGTATTTTTTTGCTAGTTGATGCACGTTGATTCGGTGGTATGCATTTTGAGGTACGGAAAAAAGTGGTACGGTTTTTTGCGGTACGGAAATTTGCCGTACGGAAAAAAGTGGTACACGAAAAAGGTGGTACCAAATATTTGCGGTGTGTGTTGTGTATTGGTTGTACGCGATAAAAATGGTACGGGTATTAGCGGTACAGACCAGCCAACCTAACCTATACTTAAAATTATTGTTTGTATGCATTTTGTGGTACGGTTTTTTGAGGTACGGAAATTTGCAGTACAAATAATTGTGCTACGGTTTTAATTTTGGTTGGTAATAAAAAAGGAAAGATTTTTGCTAATCTTTTTCTTGTTTTTTTTTTGTAATATTATTCTTGTTTTTTTTTGCAAAGCAAAACAAAAAATAGTAAATTAGCAATCCATTCCTACATAAATGCAATTCCTTGGGACAAAAAAAATATTTAAATTTAAAACTCCGTGCCTTTTAAGGGGCAGTGGCAAAAAAAGTTTAACTTATATTTCCGTACTTCAAAAAACCGAACCACAAAAAACCGTTCCACTAAAAACCGTACCAATTTGTTTTACATATCGCCTGCAGTTAGACTATCTTAGTTAAAAGTATTTTTTGTACCACAGTTATCGTGTTCCGAAATATTGTGCCTCGTTTATCTTTTCTTTTTTGTGCAAAATTACGAACTGTAACTCTATAAACCGTAACTTCAAAAACGGTTCCACTTAATTCTGTACCACAAAATTCCAAAAAAGGACCCCTTTTTCCGTACCTCAAAATTAGATTCTACTTGAAATCGCATATCGGTGTATGAAGACCGGAATTGTGATTTTTATTTATTTGGTTTTTGGGCTAAAGTACACTTTATAGGGCAAATCTGATAATTTTCCGCATATTATTTTATTTTAATAACACCGAAGTGATCAGTTTTGCTTCCTGATTATTTTCCGCTTTTTGCGCCTAATTCCCTATAACCCTTTAAAGGGGATTTAAATTCAAATCTAACTTTTTTATTTAAAGAAATAAAAGAAAAAATAGTAGGATTGAATAAAAGATTAAAAAAAATCATAATTAAATTTTACTCCAAAATAGGGGTTGGGCATGATGTTTTTTGAGGGGGAAAACCTTGAATTTTATTGACCTTTACCAAAGAAGGGTTTCCTCCAAAAAAAAACAATGCCTAACCCCTATATTGGGGAAAAATATAATGATGCAATTATTTAAAAAAAAAAACAATTATTTTAACCTATTTTATTTTTAAACTAAACAAAAAAGTTTCATACAAACTTAAAAATCCCACAAAAGGGCGATGAGGAGAGGGCGACAAAAACAAGATAAACGCCCCCTTGCTCCTCAAAATTTAACCACATTTAATTCTTATTTTGGGGTAAAATCAAAAGATGCAGTTATTTTTAAAACAAATCATTTAGTCCAACCTACGAATTTTTATGTTCTATTTCTTCAATTAAAGAAACTTAAAAGCCCCCTAAAAGAGTGATAGGAGGTTAGGCGCAACTTTGGCGTTTTTTTTTAAAACGCCCCATAAAGTGTTCCTTTGTCGGTTTTTGTTATTTTAAAAAATATATGCATAAAAACAAAATACCCATAACTTTTTCTCTCCTTTTTTGTCATTTGGGTGTTACTTTCAGACAAAATAACGTGTAACGTTTATTTCGAAAAATTATAAAACAATTATACTCTAGAGAAGAAGTAAGGATATGTTTTTGTAATGAACATCTTTATGAAAATAGGCAGTCGACTTTTACGTGCCGAATTTTAAACAATTTTTGAGATATTGTAATAACACGTATTTTAATAGTTTGAACACAAATAAATTGCAGACATTCGTTAAAATGTATTAGGTAGACACTACTTTAATTTTTTAAAATGTTCTTTATTATTTTACAAGCTTTTATGGTAAAAAAATAAATAATATTTCAATTTTTAAAATGTGCGCCTAAATAAGCCATCTGTTGACGACGAAAATAACTAATATACTAGCTCGAATTGAAGAAATGTTCATTACAAGTCCGTACTGGTCTATTTTTTAAAGCCTAAAAAAAGAACTAAGAAAACGATTTTCTTTAAAATTTCAATTTAATAGGAAATAGAATAAACTTTCATAAAAAAAAAAAATATATTATAATGAACATATTTTATTAAATGGCCATTAAAAAATATAAAAAGTAATTGCAAAAAAAAGTGTGTTTTTAATAAAATCACGTAAAGCATTTGCACGCATTTATTTTTTCGTTTCAGGGCTCATAATTCAAATCGCTTCGCATTTTATTTTTCACGAGAAACAAGCACAAGCGATGCAACGCTTAAATACATAAACAATATTGAACATCAACAGTTATTTAAGAAGAACTTTGATTTTTATTTTATGGTACTGCTACTATAAAAACATGAATGTATTTTTGCAGGGCAGATTTTAAACATAAAAGCACGCAACGTTAGCTCGTGCAGTTTACGTGCAAATTACGTGCTAAGTTTTCACGGAAGCGTGAAGAGCAGTTTGAGTGCAAAATTTGCAGGGTCTTTTACGCGCTAAGACTCCGCCGGCCTAGAGATTAAATCTCTGACCCCCGGGCCGTGTTAGAAAAGCAAAGGCCAAAAATATGTCCAGTTTGACTTTTAAAAAAATAAAAAAGACAATGGAAACCTAATTTTATGAATATGATTTTATGGAATTTTCTCCCGTCGACATTCACATAATTTTGTTGGTATTTTACCCCGCGGTCGCTCACCCAGCCAAAATTCACACATTTTTAAATTATATTTCATACAAAGGACCTACACCCCGCCCAATTTTACACTTTTTTACAATATTATGAGGGTGGTTATAAATTGTATTTTGAAGGTGTATACTTAATTATCAATCATTCGATATTACACCTTTTAATAAAGGTAACAAAACAGGGCGGGCGACAGCGGGGTGAGCGTCCAAATTCGTTTGTATGAAATTTTAAAATATGCGAAAAATTCGGCGGGGTGTAGGTTCTTTGTATGCAATTAAAAATTGTGGCAGTGTTAGCGGGGTGACCGACCACGGGGTCAAAAGACGAGCAGACATATGAGCCAAGACAGCGTCGCCAACAACAATATTTCATAAGACATAAGCGCTAAAGTGATAGACGCCAGTACTTTAAGTATATTGCGGTATTGTATTTAACACTTAAGCAAGTAGATACTGGCGCCTTGGAATTTAGCGCTTATGTCTTGTAGCTCAGTAGTCCTTGGTGCATTGTGCGGATATGGGACTGGCGCTTCTGTCCCCAAACCGGTGTAAAATACAAAAAAAAATGAATGAATGTCGACGATAAGAAATTCTGCGGGATGAAATTCGAGATCTTTAAATTCGAATGTCTCATGTTATGAATTCGTATGTATAAATTACAACGGGGTCTATGGCATGCCGCCAATTAGATTTATCTATGTTTTTCCACGGCAGCGGATTATATTTGTTGGACGTTTGTATCCATTACATTGATAAATTTACCAATTGGTTTTTGATGGTGCGATTTTCTTGATTTTTTCTATAAATTAAAAATAATCCCAATTGTGTAATAACTATATTAAATTATTCCCATGCAACCTTTCTCTTCAAGTTATCGCTTCGTTACTATCTTCTGAGTCCTTGATGACGAGACCTGATGATCCTGAATCGGTTATATAAGAATTGGAATTGCAAATTTTAATAAAAATCGTTTTGTTCGGTCTGTCAGTATAATTTTTCAAAACAATCGTCAGATCGTCACATGTCAATTTGGCCGAAATTTAAGACCCAAAATCTCCAAAAGAAGAAGAAAAAAACATGACTTCCAAACGTATTTCTCTTCACGTGAGGAATGCACCAGTAACAAAACAAATCCTAGTAAAAGACATCGTTTTTCCTTATAAAATATTAAGAAAAACATCATGAAATAGAAACCTAATGTTTTTTTCTTCAAACTGTAAGTTTCATATTTACCTGCGTAAATATCCATAATGAATTTGCATGACCTGACACCTGTTATGGATATAACCTTTATGCTCTTTAATTACTGATGCTACGCCAATCAAATTGTTATCTAATTTTCCAGAATTCAATGTTTATTTGATCGTCTCTGCTGTTTCGAACATCCCTAAAAGTCCACAGACACACCAACACACCACACCACAAAGATACGAGTTTATAGTGCATTTCAT
>JAAAKO020016338.1:0-16190 GCA_010015015.2 Bolitophila cinerea
CCGTGTGCAAAGAAAAATCGTCAAGTCAAATGTAGGCAATCAATACGCAATCCTGAGCAAGCCAAAATTGCGAGATTTGGCAAGTCGTGGGACTGTAGCTTAAGTAATAACATTTCAACTGTAACCGAGAATGTATTTAAAAAAAAGCTAATAGAAATGACTAATAACTGTGCCGCGGAGCTGGGAGGTTTCGATACAAATATATTTCACTTCCAGAACAATTATAATAAAAATTCTGAAACTAAATAAAATTCACTTAAGTTAAACTAAAACTAGTGGCCAAAACGATGTTGTCTAAAAACGCGCGCGCGGAAAAATGTTTTTTCTGGGCGCTGATCAGACGCCAGAACACACTATAATAGCACTTGCACTTTATAAAAAAAAACTGTATACGTTGCAGCGGCTTCCATGCGCTGATTGAAGTTTATGCGTTTCTTCCTGCTCGCGTAACACGTCTTTGATAGTCACAACTTAAGGGGTGTAGGTTTGTTCCTCTTCTCTTCTGCCACAAATGTATGGAACGGCAAAATAATTTTGCACCAGTCCACGTCCAGAGGCTTTTCTTAGCTCCTGCTGGTGAGCTCCGGCAATAGAACCCGCGATTTTGGAAATAACCCAATGTCAACTCGGTACGCGGTTGGTTTTGTTTCTATAAAATACCTGTCCACGGGTATAATTCCAGCTTCTAATTTGCAGCTAAGGTCGATCGGTCCACGTCCACACTCTTTTCGTATGTTTCTACACAAGTGTCCGTGTGTACGAGTATATTTGTGTGCACTGTTAATGGGAGCGTATGTGTTAGTGCGCACGTGTGCTTATTCAGCAAGCGGGATTTGCTACCGTATGTTCCGTCGGTTATTGTAACTTTAAAACTACTTTAAGGCGACATGGGTTTGGACGAGAATTCTTCTACGAGAAAAGCAAGGGCTTCCACATGAAATAGCTAGGGTCAAGTAAAAAAAAAGAATCTAAAGACAATATTCCAACTATCAATCTATCTAATTCTAATCTATCTATATAAACATAAATTAAAAATTCTAAAAAAATCCACATTTTTTATGTGTTTGGAGTAATTTTAGTGGTGAGGCCCAATAATAAATCGTTAAAACGTCTTATAACGGTCACCCTAAGATATTTATACTTTACATAGTACGAGAGATATATATACGACACAGAGAAGAAAATTCGTGTGTATTCTGGTAAAAAATGTCTGTTCAACTACAACTCAGCACAAGCGACGATTTACGTTATACAACTGTTTCCTCTTAAATGCTACACGCCACCACCCACAAATAAATGTGCCGCCCACGCCCTAGAAAGGTTACATCTTATATGCGCGCCCGTTCCCCTGCGCCCACCGCGTGTCCCATGTTCTTCACTATATGTTTGAAACAATTTAAACATCATTTATAAGCATATATCTATGCATATATACATGTATGTGCAATTTGTTTATATATATAAATATATAGATTGAAGTGCTAGAGTATGTGTGTGTAATACACAACATGCTGCATTCCACCGTATACATTTATTTGAAACGATGACGACACGACAACGGTGTAGAGCGATGAGACGCGAGGGTCGGGTCGGTGGTCCGTGGGGTATGGGCGGAAAAAGATGAAAAAGAATCGCTGTACTCCTGCGCTTGTATTTCCGTACATAGACACTTAGGTAACACATACGCTCAACGACACAATAGTTTAGGCGAATAACAAAGTTGCGCGAGGAAAGCGATACCGACAAAGTTTCTAGAAACATTTTCACCAACGCCGCCGCTGCCGCTTCCACCCGCCGCCACGCCGTTGCCGCTGCCGCGCCGATGCTAGCTCTCGTGCGCGCTCCTTTTAAATGAAGTTGTTCTGCGGTGCATTTACATGTGTTTAGAGTGCTGTGAGCCTGAGTGCAGAGAAGCGCTGTCTGAAACTTTACGGATGTGAACGAGCGCGCGCGCAAGGTCTTGGCATTGCACTCATGTGTGTGTGTGTGTGTGTGTGTGTGTGTGTGTGTGTGTATGCGTGCGTGTGTGTATGTTTGTGTTGGAAACGATTTTGTATAGGGCGCTTGCGGTTAAGTTTAAAGCTCGGGAAGCTTAAAGCTTCTCTACACATGCGGAAAATTGCAACAAGCTTATTATGTACGTATTTGTTGTGGCTCAGGTTCTTATAACACGCGCGCTCTTATACACACACATACACATATACATATACATATCCAGACAGAGTCACGACAAGCACGCCACAAAACATGCATGATATTATGGAAAACGATTTTCCATTATACGAACGAGAGCTGGGGCGTTCTCGTGTACGTTGCGGTTCACTTGGTTGAAATTAATCTGCAAGCTCGAAAACAAATAAGCTTTATTGAAATTGTAAATGATTCCGTTCAATTGTCCCCCAGGTCGTTTGCGGAGGGATGTCCCATGTCGTTCGCGTGAATCTATATATGTGTATGGTATACCTGTATGCATTTTCCGGTATTTTCATATCGCGCCAGCGGGTTCATTTGTATATATATATATAGTATTGTATACGCACACTTCATGTCCTGCTTTTTGCGACGCGTCGGCTGGTCGACCGAAGCAGAGAGCGTGCACACACATCAATAGTTCAACCTCTAAACTCCAATTCTATATATAATATATATATATAATTGCGAACTAATCCCAATATCGAGCACACTCAATCTCACGGTACGCATTAGCCCCCAAAATCCAATTAGGACACGCAGCATTTATGGGCACACCAAAATAACGAGCTAATGTTGACATATTATTAAATATATATATACCAGACAAAACGCATATATAACAGTTAATATTACGGCTTGGGCGCGAGCGCGATTTCGAAACCGCGTAATGTTCGCAAATTAATACATAAAATGTGTTTATGTTTGTGTGTGTGTGTGTGTGATTTTGTACTGTAAGCCTAATTCAATTACATCTGAAATTACAACTACGACTATGAGGTAAACAAATGCGTAAATTCAATGGAAATGTTCATAGCAATATATTTATGTATGTATTATGTATTGGTAAGTATATATATACATTAGGGTGGCCGTTATATGAGTTTTTAACGAATTTTAATCGCCACCCCTCAAATATGCTCCAAACAAATAAAAAAAGTTTTTTTTCTGAATTTTAAATTGATTTTTATATAAAATAGAAGGAATTTACTGACTTTGTAGCTACTATTTAATGATAAGACTAATTACGGGCCTAGGATTGTAAAATTCGTATAATTTAGTCTACGTGAATGATGCTACAATTTAAAAATATTTTTTTTCCTATACCCTTAATGATTTGTATGGGTTAACTAATTATTAAAATGGTTAATTCGAGAAATGGATTAAATGCATAATTTGAAGCGGAAACTCAAAAATGTTCAGTTTGGCTCTCTGATGACTATGTACATATTTGTAATGCTGGTCAAATATCTATCCCTTCTTTAGGGGTGTTTTTATGTTGTATGAAAAAAGTTTATTTGAAAAAAATAGTATCGAATACATGATTTTTTTTAATAATTGCATAATTATATTTTACCCCGCAATTATTATTGTTTGAACATACGGGTGAGTTAAAAGAATTGCAAACGGAAACAAATTGGGTTAACATCTAATAATGCAGTTATTTAAAAAAAACACATTTATTCGATCCTTTTAATTTATTTATTTTTTTGTCTAATTATGAATTTTCATACAAATTTAAAAACACTAATAATATGGGGATGGACAATTCGACCACCATTAAAAATATAAACGTTGTGATGAAAAAGAAATTTGTTTTTTTTAAGTTTCCGCTCTAAATTTTTTATTTCAGCCCTTTCGCTAATTAATATTTTTTAATGAGGTAATTCATACAAAAAAAATAAGGGTAAGGGAGTATTTTTTTAAATGTAGGAGCATTCTTGTAAAATAAATTCAAAGAATTTAAAATTCTTAGTCCCGAAATTAGCCCTACAATTAAATACTAGGTACAAAGTAGGGAATACAATCCCGGAAATAAAAAAAGGAAAATCGGTTCCTTCACTAAAATAGGAACCGGATGCAATTCAAATTCCTGGATTTTTAAAAAGTATTCCCGGGAATATCGGGAACACTAATTTTAATTCCCGGGAATACTTGTGGACAAACAATAAACCATTGTTTACATTAAAAAACATGTGCCGTATTTATTTATATAAATATTTTATATACGAGTATTATACGATTATATTAATATATAATATTTTTATATAAATATTACATTGAAATTTATATTTATATTAGTACATTATTACTTGTCAAACACTTAATCAAACATTTATTACAAAATGTATTTATTTTTTAGATAGCATTACGATTTTTCAAAGAAGTGAGTTATAATAGAAATCGCAACAATTTGATCTTAAATTAAATTGTAAGTAAAAAAAATCTTGATTTACGAAACCTTTCCAAAATATTAAAAAACTAAAATACAAATGAAGCAAGAAAAACCGAAAATTGGATTTTGGTAAAACAAATATTTAGGGACTGAAATGAAAAATATAAAATTATATGGTAGTGGTTCGGAAAGATAACTCATAAAGAAATTCCAACTTTATTAATAATTGTGTCGAAAATTAAAAACTTACTGAAATATAATTTCAAAAAAAATCATTGCGTTTCAGTAATTTCTTAAAAAATGTAGGAGACAAAAAAACGTGTTATTTATATTAAAATATTTAAATTGAGGTAATCAAATATTTTGAAATAACAAAACATGTTTTTTTTCAGCTATATATCTTTTACCACTTTTATTTTTTGTATATATAAAACTTAAAAACTAAATTCTTGCTTCCATAAAAACGTAGTAAGTGTATTTTACTTCTTGGCCCACGGTATCTGCTTACAAAATTCTTGTAATGAATAGTATTACATCTTCAAAAAATATAAATATAAAATTGTGCCAGTAAGCACTGCACTAAGCACAATAAGAAATGAGTTTTTTTTTAATAAAAAAATATATTTAGTAAGTAATGTAATACAATCAAAACAATAATTAATAAATAAAAAAACGGATGATACTCTTCCCGGGAATTCAAATATTTATTACCCGGTTCCGAGACTAAAATAAATATTTCGGTTCCGAAGTTTTTTGATTTCGGTTTCCAAATATTTTCGGGATTCCCGAACACCTTGGAACCTGGAATCCCGGATATTCCATTCCTTAGTACAAAGTCAGTAAAATGTATTGTACTTTACCCCTTGTGGTCAAAGTTAAACAAAAATATAAAATTAAAAAAAAAATACAAATTGTATTTTTGTTTTTCGAGTAAATTAGGGGGCGGCCCGATAATTTTAAAAATAACGGCCACCCTAATAAGCACATATATATATGTATATATATATAATATATATTGCCACAGGTCGCGCATATACTCTCGTATGTTTAGTTTTGGTTGATTGTTCGGCGTTTGGCGGGGTTATGCAGTTTGATTTGCCTGCGCGAATTTCTCATGCACATTATGGGCCGAATTCAATGTACACGCCATTGTTTGGAATACAAAAGGATTGCGCACGTATAAACCATAACCTGCTATACTATACAATATATGTATATTTGATGAGGCGACCTAACTAAATTTTGTCAAGCCTCGTCTGGCATCGATTTCAAAGCTAAAGTACATTTTGTGTAGAGCATACGAATTATTTATTAGCTTTTACTCGGAAGTGAAACTGGTTAATAGTTTTATGGTTTTCAATTATTTTTGTAAACAAAATAAAATCGAAAATAAAATCCATTGTCGCATAGCTGAATGAACAAAAAAAATCAGTAAATAAACAACAATAGCTATGGCTGCATTGAAGAATTCCTTATTAAAATATTTGGGCCAATGGATTTATGTATTTAAAATTGACTTACAATAGGAAGAGCACCGTATAATATTAATATTTTTATTCAAATTGTATTGGGGTATGTTCGAGCCCAGAGCGTAACCACAGACAACGGTAGTGGTAGTGTTCAGAGTAGAAAATTAGGTAATGTCGATACAAAAATGTGCATTATAGATATTTTTATGGTGATCAAAATTTGTCGGGTAGTTTTTAATTAGACCAAACCAATGTAGGTAAAAATTTAAAAAATATTTATTTAGCAAACAACCAATAATTCCAGCGGTATCATGTCAGGGCACCATCGGTCACATTACATCTCTCCTCGGTTGATGGCCAAAACGTTGACAATGCAAAACACATAAAACATATTTTGTTATATTTAATTTTCACACTCGTGTGTAAATTTGGGATTCCTGGCATATAACGTAATGACCCAAACTAATAAGCCACAGCTTCCACTACCACTATACTGTTACAATAAAACAAGTTATGAAACAACCAAAAACATGAAAAATGGATGGTTTAAAATATGTTATGCTAAATACCTCCTTTTCAATTGTACATGGCTACAATTTCGTTTTTTTCTTAATAATATACATACCACTAAATATATTATATTACCACTCAAGATGTTACACTTGTTTTCGACATAGGGAATCACCATCCTAACGTATCTCACTCATATGCTATGAATAATTTTCCAAACACATTGCGATTTTTCATAGAAAACAACAAAATATGCAATTAAAATATAAAATTGCATATTAAATCGTACTTCTAAAACACTATTAGATTACATTAAAAAATCAACGAATTAGCATTCAAATAAATCGGGCCTATTTAAAATATATTGTGTTCGACATATAGTTTTTAATATAATGACGGCGAAATTATTCACCGAGAGCTAAATCATGCTTAACCCGACAGTGGATTAGCTCTCGAGCTAAGCCTAGCTCTCGACCTAAATCGGAGAGCTAATTTTACATATTATTTACAAAATTCAAATGCGACCTAAAGTGCAAGTGTCGACTTAGCTCTGGAGTTAAGCTTAGCTCTCAAAATGACGACATATTAGACCTAGCTAGTTAGCGACGCTAAGCTCTTCGTCAGTTGACAGTTGTCATTGTAGTGCGGCTATAAATATTTTTGTGGATGGAACCGATCGACGATCCTAGATCGTCGCTGTCATTTTGTTTAGTGGTACCATAGCAATGTGCAGTGGAACTGCACCATCACCATCTGAAAATTTAATAGTGGCTGCTCTTTTCGCTAGCGTTTTTTGTAGTGCTTGTGGTTTGTGGACGAAATTTATTAATTAACGTTCACCATCAGATTTTTGTACACAATCTTCAACCGATGATAAATTGTCCATGATCAATCAAATTACACCATATATAAATATTATATATATATGTATATTGTATTTATACAAGATTTAACAGATATCTTTAGCAGCTACCAGATTTTTTTTTCTTTGGGTGAATAATACCACTTTGGGTTAGGCAGAGAGTTAGGGACTTAGCTCTGGATTTTTCGAGAGCCAAATTTCCGAGAGTTTAAGCCTTATAGCTCTTTGCGAACAATTCAAAAAACGTCATTTTCGTCTTAACTCTTGCTTTAACCCGAGAGCTAGTCCTAACTCTTGGTGAATAATTTAGCCGTGAGAAAATTCTTGTTACAATTAATAATGTTTTGTCACAAAAAACTACAATGAATACATGTTTGTTACCATTAATATATTTTTCTTACAAAAAATGATTTGTTACAAAAAATAAGTATTTTTCTCTAAATGTATTAGTATAGTTAGTAATTACAACTTTAGAAATTAGAGCTTATATTTAAAAAAATATTTTGTACAGATAAAAAGTATTTTTTATACCTAAACCTGGAAAAGCTAAACCGAAAGCTTTTAGACCGATTAGCCTAACTTCGTTTTTACTAAAAACATTAGAAAGACTGGTTGATCGTATTATTAGAGATGGTCCACTGCAAACTAAACCCTTGCACAGTAACCAACATGCTTATTGAGCAATAGACCTGTTAAAACCGCATTACACCAAATAGTATGCCGAAAAAATAAGAAAACTCTCTGGAAAGAAATAATTGTATGTTAGCATCATTCTTGGACATTAAAGGTGCTTTCAACAGAATTAAGTATGGGGCAGATAAAAATGCGGCTGATAGACATAATATCAACCCCACCACAAATGGGTGAATTATGAATATGTTGAAATGAAGACGCATAATATTTACTCTAAATGGTGCTACTTTGGCGGCAGCAGTAACGCAAAGATGCCCTCAAGGGTACTATCCCCACTCCTCTGGAGCATTGTAGTCGATAGTCTCATTGAAGAGATTAATTTAGCTATTAAATATATCCAAACCGTGAGTGATTTAATGAAAAGTGCACTGAAGAAAGTTGAAAACTGGTGCGTTAATCTAAATGTCAATCCTGACAAAACAGAACTAATGCTGTACACTTTGCTAAAGATCACTTAAGAAATCAAAGAGTTGCATGCATTAGTGTGAATGGTGCCATACGAACTGCACCAAAAGCAGCTGTTGAAATTTTGTTGGACTTACCTCCAATTGCTCTATTTATAGAAGCAGAAGCATTTCCGACAGCACAAATACTTCGAAGCATAAACAACTGGGAGCTGAACTTCAAGAAGTCATTCGCATCAAATTTTCCTAGCAGAGAAGATTGGAAGAGCCATATAAAACTCCCATTTAGAAATGTATACAGATGGATCCAAAATAGATAACATCCGAGGACGGGATCTACTAAAAATCATATAGTTTAAAATCCCATATTTGTTGCTGTTTTTGTTTTTCGGCAAATCTTTATTTTACGCCCATATTTTTTACTCATTTTAATCGGGTTTTAAATTTAAAACTTGATTTTGGTCTAAAAATAAAACCCTCTGATCGGCTACTTTCACTGGTTTTATTGGTTTAATAAGTTTAAAAATAATTTTAAAACAGAATAAATCTTGATGAAAATAAAACATGGTTAACGTAGGTTTTACGTACGTGTTTTAAATCTTTTTGCAATTTTCTCTAATTTTATCTTTTGTGATTATAATAGTAGTAGATGTGATGATTGAAAGAGAGACTGTCTCAAAGAGACAGGTTTAGTACGTAGGCCACTGGTCCATTATGCACAATAATTTTAAAGGACTCTGCAATGGTCAATAAACTGCCAAGAGTAGTTAGAACAAAATCCATCATAATTATTAAGTTCGACGATTCGATCAAGGCGCTTGGAAATCCAATTAGATGGTTTTCCTCATCTAACCAATTAGCTTTTAAATTCCCAGCCTAGAAAAACATTATTGTTTTCAAATTGGAATTGGAAATTATTACGTTAGATCGTTTGAATAACGCTTATTGTATTTTATGGGATATTGATATTTTAGGACAGTATATGATCTGCAGAGGGATTAGCTAATTCTTCCAGCAACGTAAACATTTTAGAACAACAGAGTTTAAAAATAGTTCACATGGTTTTTATTATGAAAATCATATGGGCTTGAGGTCGAGATACTATGATCCACCCTGAGTACCAACAGCCAAACGGTCCGTTACCGCAGTGAAAATAAAAAGATTATCTTTTTATTACTTTTTCACGCCGTCCAGATAAAAAATATAATATTATGGTAGTTCCATGTATTTCCTTCGTACTGAGAGAACATTGACTTGTTATTTCTTATACAAAAAATGTGTTTGGGATTTACTGGAACGAACGGGTGTGAGCGGTTATCTATTATACCATGTATATAGTATTATCCTAATCGCTATACAACATATATATAAATATATATGTTAGTAAAACATTTGATCCGCTTATTACAGTTCAAAGAAAGATTTTGTGCTGCTGCTGCGCAAAATCGCTTGCGTGCACAAAGTGCGGTTGTGCGGAGACGCGAATAATGAAATTAACCCGTGGAACGTGTACACATTGTATAGATTTATATATTATGCATGTTATATATATAGATATATTTATTTGTATACAAACATATATTGTGTTGTATATAGCGAATTACTATCCGTCTGATGTATTTTCATTTGAACTCTGCGTGCCCGGGATTCAGACATGTTGTTCTGGGGCAACCGCCAGTGAGTGGCTCAAGACGGGCGACTGACACTGACCGATGCACTTATTTTCTTTAATCCGGGTGCTACTGCTGCTTCTGCTGCTGCTACTATTTGCAACGCTCGAGTGGCCGTGCATCGTGCTCGGTGCACCGTTTCCAAACGCAGAGAAACACACAAGTTCATCTTATGTACGTGTATGAGGTCAATCATTTACTATATATATATAATAAATTACGATAGTATATACAATAAGAATTTCTCACACACACTCACGCTTAGAACTGTAGAGTATATATGTTTTATACCGGGCGCAGAGAGATATTTATTGAGATAACGTCTTGATTTTGAACAGATCGAACGGACGTTCGCGTTTAACCTCAGCATATTGGATTGATTATCTCGGCTGGAAGCTGAGGTCTCCTTCTCCGGTTGTGCACGGTTGTGTCTGGGCAAACATGTAAACAATACCAAATGCGTAATAAATTATGAAATGGAGATGGCTGCGTGGGGCAATGAAACAAGCCAGAAGGGGCAATGCCAATGCGGAGTTCAAATTCAAAGCACGGATTATCATAATTTTGTAATTATACAGGGAAGTACGAGTATAACTAAATATAAGTAGATTCAAATAAAAAATGACACTATAGCATATGCTTGGTAGATGTTAAATTCAATCCCCAGCAGCAGCAACATTAATTATCGAGTTTAATCGAATATGCTATTAAAATTAGTATAGGTCTCGGTATTTTTTCCTACGTTCCGCAAGGGATGGAAAATAGGAATTGAGAGATTTTTAGGATACATTTTGAAGCTGGACGTTAATGCTAAATGGAACAATCTACAAAACCATTCCAGGAGATTGAAAAATACAATTCAAAAAGTTTTCATCATTTTCTTTATAATTTGTTTTTAATTCTTATTTTACAAAATATAGTTTTATTTTTTTTTTTCATTTTTTTTTTTACGAAAACAGTGTTTTAAAAATTGTGCTTTTCAAGTTCTATTTTTTTAAAATCTAAAATAAAAAAATGTTGCTTTGGTAAGCTTGCAGCTTATTTTTTGTGAATAGAGTTAGGGCCAATTTTTTTTGTCTTGATTAGTTGATCAAATGATTAGTTGATCAGTGATTGATTAAAATTTTCATTTTTTTTACTTTAGATTAGAGATTTAATCAGAGCTAATAGGTAAATCAGTGATTAAGTAGCTTATCATAAATTTTGAAATTTTATAATAGGATTTAATATGCCTGCAATCTATATAGAGCCGATGTAACGCGGGAATCAGGAAATCTCAAAAAAATCTAGGCTGGCTTGCCTCATTTTTGTGTGTATTTGTTTACCGCAAATTGAGGAAGTTAGGTTAGGTTGCTGCCGTGCTTAAGTCTCGGAGACTTTATGCAATATGCGGCAAAATAATCTCTCTCAAATCCGTAGTTTTTAAAAAAAACCATAAGTCGAAGTCGTGATCGTATCATTTGTCATCGCTCCAATTTATAATTACTTTTTAGTTTTGACGGCAAAATTTTATCAAAAGTAAGTAATACAATCGCCAAATAATCGCCTAAATAAAACCCTAATCTGTCAAAAATTACCAATTAACTAATCAAGTGATTATTTTTATAACAGATTTGTTAATCATCAAATTACAAATAAAAAGTCGGATCGGAAATCAAAGAATCCAATTTATGTTATTTGATTGCTTTAATGATGGATTAAGTTTAATCTGGACTGAAGAAATTGGCTCTAACTCTGAATTCGAAAGAATTTTATAAACATAATTTTTAAAAAGATTTTTTTTTTAAAACATTATTTTGAAAATATAAATTTTATAAAATAAAATTTTATAAACTGAATTTTGTGAAACAAAATTTAAAAAACAGAATTTGGTAAAGCACAATTTTATAAGACACAATTTTGTAAATCAGAATATTATTAGACATAATTTTTTAAATAAAATTTTGGTACTCAGTCTCTTTTGTATTCCACAATTTTTATAATAAATTGAGTACGAAATTCAGTTTTAAAATTCGTATTTACAAAAATATTGTTTTACAAAAATCCGTTTTACAAAAATTGGTTTTACAAATTTTAGTTTCAATTCTGGATTTCAAATTATATTCATATTAATATATATAATAGGATTTTTGGAAAGGACAAATTTTGTAAAATTGAATTTAGAAAAACTGAATAAAAAAGGACAAATTCGGTTTCACAAAATTCGTATTTTTCAAAAACTTATTTTGCTGAATTAACAAATTTTGTAAAACAGACTTTCTTACAAAACCCGATACCAAATTATGGAATAAAAATTTGGGTTTCGGTAAGAAATATTTATATTTACTATTATTTTACTTGTACCGTCGTCGCGACTTATTATTTTTTGTAGAGTGTTATTTTCATTAGTTGCGGTATCCTTAAATTTGTATCATAAATTTACGTTTTTAACTTTTTTTATATATATTTTTTATTATTTCATCTCTAAAATAAGAAAAAATATATTTAAAAAAACACAATTTTAAATATATTACAAAATATAAATTATAAAAATATTTTTTCCGACAAAATAAAAACAATGGTAGTAAGATTATATTATCATATTTTTTCGATGTTATTGTGTTTTTTTAATTTAGGTTCGTTTTATGAAACTATTTGAAATATTAAAGCTGATTTTAAGAGATTATAAATTCAACAAAAAAACATAGTTTTTTAACATGGAAACGTCGTTTTCGATAAATGTTGATAATTTTATTGTGTTTAGTGCATTATGGCTTAAATAAGTGCATTTCGATAAAAGGTTTGAAAAATATAAAAGCTCACCAATAATAATCATGTCTATAATTTTCAGGGTCTTTACACCCATCAAATAATAAAGTTAGTTGTTTAAATTAATACATTAAAAAATAATCTGAACTTATTAAACATTGTTTTAAATCAAATGAAAGCTCTAACATTAACGGAATGTTTAAAATAATTCAAATATATTTTATATAGGTATATATATACATGTGTGCTAACCTGCATATGTATATATATATATATATATATATATCTAACATGTTACTACAAATAAAATACCAGAAATGCAAAAGCATATATTAAATACAAATGCACATTGCACACATACACACACACACACAAGACACACAGACATTTTAAGTACAAACTTGCGCTCTATAATTTTCCATTAACATTTCAGAGCAGCGTGTAATTTGCATTTACGATTATACACACACACATTAACTATATATATTTTTTTATTTCATTTCGTAACGCAAAATGTCTAAACATATTTTCCGTCGTTATGCGAAATGCATTTTTCCAGGTTGGCGAAATGGCTGAGAAGGGTACGAGAAAAGCGCCTGCCATTGCTGGCAACGCGCATCGGAAAAGCTCTCATTGTAATTATGTTGCGTAACATGCCATTAGGGCGGGACGTGGGAGATACGTACATTATATGGTTCGTCATAATTACGAAAACGCTTTAATCGGACAGTTTAATTTCACGCGCGCCGGCTTGGCGCACGCTCGGTGACGTATAGCGACTAGCGAGTATTTAGATGAGTTGTGAAAATACGTGTATTATATATAATTATACTTATGCATACTAAACTTTTCAAGCAATTTTCCCAGAACCAATTTTAGCACATTACAGAGTGAATAACTTTATACTCAGATAATCCGCACATAAAAATATTAAAGCCATCGATTTTCTTTTGATGCACCCGAATATGATATTTTTTGCATCTTTAAATCGAATGCATTTGCCAAACATTTATATTTGTGGTTATTATTCATTTTGTTTTCTTGGTATTTTTTGGGCTGATCTGTGTGTGCTGTACGTCTGTGTGGGTGTGTGCGGGCGCCAAAGTATGTATAAATATCATTTAGCCGCGGCGCAATCGCTTTGAAATTCCCAGTTTTGCGGTAGGACATCGTCTGCAGTCAAGAGATAAGTGTATTCCAATCGATTTTCTATCAAAGCCGCATCATTCGACTGCCAGAGCTTGCTTGCCTGCCTCCTTGCCATCGGTCGTGTCTTCCAATTCAGGCATTTTTTATACGTCCATAAATATTATGACATCAAATCAATCACATCTCAAGCTCACACTCACACACACAAAAAACACATTCTTTCTTTATTTTTTCCTTGTTTCTTTATAATACTGCTTGGGAATGCGGAGCTTAGGATATATTCGATGGAAGACAGAGAAGGAAAGAAAGTGTGTGTGTAAGCAATAATTCACAGTCTTTACATTATATATATAGAAAAGAAAATTGTCGGCCCGTTATTGGCAAATCGCAAAATAATGATTAGCCATCAATCACACCAAGCGCACGCCACCGTATCTGACTCCTTCTAATGACAATAATTTCCCATTGACAAATAGAGAGTAATGCGATATATCTATATATATATAATATTATATACACAGGATATTTGTGCGCCACATTAAATTGAATGTGAGCACTCGGTTGAATTTGATCAAGTATTACATACACACACTCTCAAATACCCAATGCTCCCCATCCCCCTTCTCAAACACACACACACATACTTTCACTGTATAGAGTTTGTGTGTTTTTATAGGATGTACGACAATTTTATACATATATTTGTTTCCGATGCCAAAACACATACTATATATACATATATATAATATATATACAAAAAAGATAACGATATAAGATTGTGTTTGTTCGTTTAGCGTGCAAGAAATAAAGGCTCGAATCGATGTTTTTATGTGCGAAACGATAAACATTAAGTATGTCGCTGACTTTAACTCGAGATTTCGGGCAAAAGCAAGTGCAGAATGTGTTAGCAGAAAATACCTATATATATAGTATACATATACAAAAGCATTCATTTATACGATCACAAAATACAGCTTTAAGCAATAATTGGAGCTTAAAGCTTGGCTCACATTGAATATAATAAGATAACAAGATTAAAGGTTATTAAAATATAAGAGGAAATTATAATTATTTGGCTAGATATATCCGGGATTAAATCATGGTAATTATAATATTATATCCAAAAACGTCTGTAAAAACTAAAAGTTGAAAGTCTGAATTAAATCTTAATAAGGTATTCAAATTCCATTATTATTTGTGGAAATTTAATAAAATAAAATGTTGGAATTTTCTTGAGAATCGGTTTATTGCCCTAATTAATGGAAATTGATATTATTTTATAGATTAACAAACATCTTTAGTTTTCCTCTAGATTTATATATATTCCGTTCAATTTACGTAAAAATACCAATTTGAACCAGACGAAAACATCTGAATTTGATAAATCTTATCCACTTTGTAGACAAATTAAAATGTAAAGTATTTAGAAATCAGATAAATTTCTGTTAATCTGTTATTGTTAGACTTGTGCTATTTTATAATAACTTTGTAGTATTTTTGCATACATACCTGCTCCAGTCTAGGAATACTTCCAAAATAAATTATTAAATTTGCCGTGTTTTTTGATAACGCTTTTTTGTCTTGGATTGTTTGGTATTTTATACCGATGGCTCTCTCTAAACTGTTAAGTCAGGGGCTGGTATACACAATGCCAGCTCCTAAGCATTATATATGTCCATGTCCCTTAGGAATCCTCGTGTGCTATCTGGAAATCCATAAATCGGATGAGATTGACGGGACTATCTGGATTTGCTCTGACAGACAAGCAGTCGTAAGATCCTTAAGTGCATCCAGTTGCTGGAAAGCTTCAAGAGCTAACATGCCGGTTCTCTGTAAACTTGATTTGGGTCCCACATCATTCAGGTGTTCTAGGAAATAAGCTAGCGGGTTTTCTGTACAAGACCATGAACATGACATGACATGACCGGAACCCGCCGTCGGAATCTCGATCTCACTCAGAAAGTCCTGGGTTAGAGACCTGATTAAAAACGGCCATCTCTTTTTTAGACACATTTAGACCTCGAGGACTGTCTGCGACATTTCAAAGCTATTCTTAAAAAAAGTCCAGACTTTAAGCGCCGGGACCTCGGCTTAGTTTGCGAAATTTTAACAGAATACTGTAAACTGCGTAGGTTGGGATTTTTTTAAAGAACGAATTGTAGCAGGTGTGAATCTAAGTTTTAAGATGGAGATTTTTTCAATCCCACCAGACTCAAATCTGGTGTGCTATTCTGTGTGCTACTATATAACAGGTCGGCTGAAAAGTTCGTATCGTTTCAATGAAAAACATTTTTTTTTGTCAAAATTCATTTTTATTAT